>JAQGBB010002317.1:0-11169 GCA_034691745.1 Prismatolaimus dolichurus | reverse complement strand
AATAGATTGGAGGCCAGGCGTATCCGTACTCCGTGCACACAATTGTGACCCACTGCCCGCTGGCGTACGGGCTTACGCCGGTTATGTTGGAGTAGATAGGCGTGAAATTGCCTGACGACGTCATGTTCTCGATCGGCTGGCACTGGCACGGACCCACGAAGGGCTCCTCTACAAAGTGTGCGAAGATACGGTGGTTGCAGAGAAGGGCACCTGGCGTACGAACCATAAACGCAAAGCGGCGTTCCGACGACCGCGGAGTTGTTGACGATGTACTGAAGCATTCCGTTGGATTGCTGAATGTAGAAGTAGTAGCCTTGGAGGGCGTTGGATCGAGAACTGTAACTGGTCATCCCGCTGAGCGTGAAGTTAGCAAAGTAGGTCGCGAATGTCGCCGCAGTGAACGCTCCGTATGGATTTCCGCCTGCGTTGCAACACTGACCGTCGCGCGCTGTCTGAACGACGGAGCTGAGCGCGCTGTTCAGGTTCGTGGCGTAAATGCCGGTCCAGCAGTTTACAGACTTGTAAGGAATTATGCGCGCGTATAAACAAAGGTTTTAGGAAGTGCAATGTATTGCACTTACTCCGGTGCACATGTTCATTGCCTTTTCAAAATCGCTCGTCGTGTAGAAGTAAGCAAGACTGCCACCGCTTGCCGTACACGGGTTTGATGTTGGCGTGAACGTGCCCCACGTTGTCGATGGGCACTCGACGTTGAGAAGCTGATAGCAGAGATTGCTACCGCCGTACGACGACGTCCAGTGCGGATCGCTTGTCAAGCCTTGTGCGCATGTCGTGTAGTTGGAGGTCGTCGAGGAACACGTGCGCTTTACTCGGACTTTGGCCGCTTTCGCTACGGTGTCCCCATTTTCTAGATCTGCAAAACTCGTTCGGTCGGAGTAAATCCATAGTCACGTGATTCACTGCAGCTGTTGTGGTCAAGACCGTACAGATATGGGCGTTGAAAGCCAGCTGTGAAGCTAATCGTATCTCACTGATCATTTTTGCACTTTTTTAAACCGCCGCAAGCATGTGCATGCCGTACAACTCTCACAGTATCGTGCCAATGTGTGGGAGAGTATTGAAAGCACAGGGAGCGCCACTCGGTACGGTGCGTCCGTCTTGCAATCTCTTTTGGTAGCTGCGAAATTTTCTGCTATGAAGCTGAATTTATAGTCGCTGTGAGACGTTCTTTCGATAAGTGCATAATTATTATCACCACATGCCTAGCATTTCGTTTAGCGCTCAAGCCAAAAAACCATCTCTGTACAGTGTTAGTCGTCTCCACATAGTTATACAACTTGTCGTCTCGTGAAAATCGTCTCCACATAGTTATACAACTTGGCGCAGTTTGCAGAGCAATCAGAAAAACTCGATTTTCTGACACAGCACAGAGATGGTTTTCTAGTTTGCGCACTAAACGAAATGTTAGGCATGTGATGAATATAATTATACGGAAGCAAATTTTGCAAGTTTGCTTGTGGACACAGAGAATCGCAGTGAGTTAGGACCCACACCCTCTTTGGAGCTTTATACAGCTGTTCGTCTGCAGTCTACGCAGCGAATGAGAAACGCTGGGCGGCTGGGGTACCAGTAAAAAACGTTTTTCTCAAAATTTTCATTGTATCGATTTGTTTAATTTGGCAAAATCTAGAGTAGTTTACTCTTTTTGTAACTTCGTCGATGCAGAAGTAACGTGTGGTTCCAGCTTTCTTCTGAAAAACTCCCCAACGGAACCACTGCCTTCCGTTCGGGTCTGCTTAATACCGCAATCCCGTTGACCAGTTTTTCAGCAGAAAACTTGGGCGCCATACGTTAAAAGAGGCAGAAATTTTTGCTTTGTCGTTATTCTTAACCTTGAAAGGCGTTTTTAGACCGCAAAATGAACTGCAGATTTGGAATCAGGACACGCTATTTTGTTAGGTAGAAAAGCACCACCCTCCACAACTTTAGCAATTGTGTTGTCTCTTTCCCTTTTATACTGGGCTTTTCAGCGCTGCGAATCATACCAAAGTAATCAGTCGGTACCAGCAGAGCAGTAGACTTCTGTTCACCGTCAAGAGCATCTCGCCGCTTTCGTCGGCCCGTCTCGATTTGCGACTGCGCATCACTGTAGGCTGTCATCTAGCATCAAACCACGAGGATATAAGAAGTAGAAGAGAATTGCGCACAAGTAGCGGCACGCTTACAAGCTGATTCGCCGGAGCGACGAGCTGCAGGAGGCTGCGCTTGTACGGATTCAGGTTACAGAGCGTGATGGCAGGAAACTTCTGTGACTCTTTCGCGATCTAAAATTAAGCAAAAATCGGCAGCTCGACCCTCCACCGGTGTTCGGAAGCCTTCGCACCGTCAGGACGACGTTCACCGGATAGGACTGGTAGATGATCATCATGACGACCAGCTGGTAAAAGAAGAGCGCCGTAAAGCAGAGGAACAGCAGTGTGAAGAGAAGCCGTATTGCCGTCGCTGTCTGGCGGCGGCCGGCTGATCGAACCCCGTGTATGGAAGTGATGAGAAGCGTTCTCGTCACCATTCTGAGCTCAACGTCTGCTGCTTTTGTGGTCACCTGCTCAAAGAGAAATTTCTGTTGAAATGCAACCTGTGGGCGCAACTCCGCAGTTGTTCTGCCTTGCGGCAGTATGTTTGTTCGTAAAATTCCAGTTGTAAAACCGGTCAAGTTTTCCGACCGATAATCGCGACTTTTTAGCGTCGTGAACTCAAAAAGCCGAGTTTCTATATTCGAAGTAAATTTCGCGCCAAGACTTCTCACAACTTTATTTGTCGTTGCTATCAGCCTCCCAAATAATTCAGTTTATAAAGAGTCCGTGGAGAGTGCGCGT
This sequence comes from Prismatolaimus dolichurus, assembly GCA_034691745.1. Taxonomy (NCBI): domain Eukaryota; kingdom Metazoa; phylum Nematoda; class Enoplea; order Triplonchida; family Prismatolaimidae; genus Prismatolaimus; species Prismatolaimus dolichurus. The sequence continues at coordinate 8,332 of JAQGBB010002317.1, read as the reverse complement.
GGTGAGCGAGGGAGAAAAGCAAATTGCTTGAAGTCGATCGTAGTACTAACGCGCTTCTGTGGGTTACCGTTCCAAAACATTGGACATCAAACATCGATATCTGTGGAACGTCTTCGGCAATGCTAGCTTCAACATCTGAAGTACATTCGAGGTGCGCTTGTGACAGTGCATCGGTTGTATCGAGCGGAGACTTTCTGTGTGTCGAAGGAGCAAGCGTAAGTCATCAGCTCAGAAATTAGCTAAATTGGTTAGTGATGAAAAAAATAATTTTATTTCAGCTCAGCTTTGTTTGACTAGGAAGCAGTCGCGCTTGCATAACTGATGTCCCAAGCAATAGCGAGGCATCGAAATAACGAAATTAGGCTAAAATCCTCAATCTATAATTTTATCGCACGTGGTACAGCCAAACAAGCCGGCACTGGCAACAGGTGCTGGTACGAGTTAAACACCGATCCTAAATTTTTACATCCGTGTCACCGGAGGGCACTTCAAAAGTGCACCACTGATCCTTTCTAAACTACCAGTCTCTCTCTTTATAACGATTGCTTCTACAATAAGGGCTCATCCATATATGACGTCACCTGCCGAGGGGAAGGGTCCGAAAATTTTACGTGGTAGGTGACGCTATGTGTAAAAGATATCGACAGGCCCTGGTGTGTTCATGCTAATGTCGATGTGCGATCAATTCCACTACTACACTTCAGGTTTCTAAAACTAACTGGTGATTTGTCCGTGCGAACTTCGAACTTTTCCGTTTCCAACCGTAACTGCAAAAAATTTTTTGCGATTTTTTTCTTTCCGGCAGGGTCGAAATTTTTTTCCTTTTCGGTTTCTGATCGTGGCCGCAAAAGAAATTTTTTCGACTATTTTTCCGACTCATTCAAAACCATATTAATTTCGCTTATTTTTGCAAACTTTTCCTCTTTTTAGGGGCTTTCGGTAAAGGACGTTCAAGCAAAATTTGAATTTGTTGACTCCCGCTTCCCCATGTTCACAAATGTCCAATTTGGTCTGACTCCTTCCTGTGGAATCCATTCTCGACCCCTGGAAAAAAATCAAAATTTTCGGCTACTCGAGCATGCTTTCAATCATCTTTTCATCGAAAATCGCAAATTTTTCCGGACGTCCACTTTGCCCCAACCCTCCTCCCCCTGTCCACTTTGGCCTTACCACCCCCTCCCCATAAAAGTTGTTCCCTTTGTTCTGAGCTTCCGAATGATATATACAGCAGGTCACAGCGTTGCTTAGAGCTCAAAACTCGTTAGCGGTCGATGAAGAATGCCGATCGAAAAAATGACAAGTCCGAAGGTCGACTCCCCTACTGCACAGACCCCTACAAGCATTGGACAGAGCCGAGAGTAGCAAAGGACCATTGCGGATTAGTAGATTCATTTAATTTAAAATTTTGAAAATCGGTTAAAAAAATAAAGTTATCGTTCGGACGAACAGACAGAATCACACACTCACATGCGATCCGGTAGTTATCTTTGCTTACGCGCTCCAGAAGATGCAAAAATCTCAAGACCCTGAAAAAAGGAGATTTCTACCACAAACGGGAGAAATATTTTGTTCCCTTTTTACTCGAACAATTTCCGACAGCTGTCGGTCCATTAGTTATCGCATCAGGCGTAGATCAGGCGGCAAAGCTTTTTCTTTGAAGTACGTACGTGAGCGAAATCGTAAACCTACATAATTTGTTGCTCCTGACGGGTATTAATAACTCTGAACGAGGTATATGCTTGCAGCCACATTTCCTCGAAATATTTCCGAGCTTCACGTTTGCGGTTTACCTTGACGGAAAAATGGAGTACGAAAACTTGAATGAAACTTCGGCCAACTCTGCGCGCATGTGCGACATGGACACCAACCGCTTCGCATGCCTCACCTACAGTTTCGCAATTCCTCTCCTCGTCTGCTTCGGCCTCGTCGGCAACACCGTCACAATCTTCGTCCTCACCCGCCGCCATCTCTGGTCATGTCTAAACTACTACCTCCTTGCCCTCGCTGCATGGGACATCGCCCTTCTCGTGAGCACCTTCAGTCGACTATCAGTGCCGATCTTCGTCTACAGTGACCTCCTCCCTTGCCGACCAGTCCACGAGATCCTCGTTCTTCAGATCGCTCACTTCACAATGAACGCGACGATGACCGGCTGTATCTGGATGCTCGTCTGCACAACGATCGAGCGGTTCAGATCTATCGCGAACCCGCTCAGTCATCGAATGCGGAATAACGCAAAGATCGCCAAGTGGTCACTCACACTTACGAGTATAACCGCCGTCCTCTTTCGCCTCCCCGGTATCCACGAACTGAAGACAATCCCATGCGATGGAGATTACGTCACAGAGAATAAAGCTTCTGTTACAATCGTCTATCTTATTCTCTATCGTGCTTTATATCTGTCCTTTCTTGGCTACTTCCTTCCCGTTCTCATTCTCGCCATCCTCACCGTGAGGATGATCCACGCGATCGGAACCGCGAAGATGCGCCGTGTTAAGATCACGCTCGGCGACGGTCCATCGGTATGCCCAGTGCACGTTCCGTCAGTTGACAGTCGAGCAAATCGCTGTTTAGTCGCGATCCTCATTAAGTTCTTCGTTTGTTACTCCTTGCCAACCGTGCTCGATATCGTGGATGTCATCGATGGATACCTTGTCGAAAGCGAGGTCGAGATGCCGAGTACGATCGTTGAGTTTATCGGACACCTCTCTGTCGTCTGTAATATCCTCGTCGTGCTCAACTCGTCGTGCAACTTCGTCATCTACTTGACGAGCGGGCAGAAGTTCCGCCGCGAGTCGTTCTCGCTCATCTCATGCCAGTCGTCGAGAGCACCTCCGTTAGATCGTCCGATGTGCAAGCGGGTATCGATGTACGACATCTTCGGGAGCAGGCAGAGCCTTCTGTGGGTTACCGTTACAAAACATTGGACATCAAACATCGATATCTGTGGAACGTCTTCAGGAATGCTAGCTTCAACATCTGAAGTACATTCGATGTGCGCTTGTGACAATGCTTGCATGGGTTGTATCGAGCGAAGACTTTTTGTGTGTCGAAGAAGCACGTATAAGTCATGAGTTTAGAAATTAGCTAAATTGGCTCGCGAGGAAAAAATAAAGTTCCTTGACCTAAGCTGTGTTTCACTAAAAACAGTCGCGTTTGCATAGTTGATGCCCCGAGGAATAGCGAGGCGTCGAAATAACGCATGTGGTACAGCCAAAAACCCCGGCACTAGCAACAGATGCTGGCACGAGTTAAACACCCATCTTAAATCCGTGCGAGCTTCGGACTTCTTCGTTTCCAACCGTGACCGCAAAATTTTTTTGCGATTTTTTTCGGCGGGGTTGAAATTTTTTTCTTTTCGGCCTTTAATGGTAACCGGAAAAAAATTTTCGACTATTTTTCCGCCTCATTCAAAACCATATTAATTTCGCTTATTTTTGCAAACTTCTCCTCTTTTTAGGGGCTTTCGGCAAAAGACGTCTAAGAAAAAATAGAATTTGTTGACTTCCGTTCCCCCCATGTCCACGAATGTCCAATTTGGTCTGCCCTTCTCCCGTGGAGTCCATTCTCGATCCCTAGAAAAAAATCAAAATTTTCGTCTACTCGCATGCTTTCAATCACCTTTTCATCGAAAATTGCGAATTTTCCGGACGTCCACTTTGTCCCAACCTTTCTATCCTGTCAACAAATGTCCACTTTAGCCTTACTACCTCTTCCTCACAAAAGCTCTTCCCCTTGTTCTCAGCTTTCGAAGATATATAAAACAGGTTGCAGCGTTGCTTAGAGCTCAAAATATCGTTAGCGGTCGATTTTTAATGCCGATCGAAAAAATGACAAGTCCAAAGGTCAACATCCCCTACTGCACCAACGGCTACAGGCATGGGACAGTGCCGAGAGTAGTAAAAAGACCATTTGCAGATTAGTAGATTCATTTTAGTTTTGAAATTTTAAAAATCGGTTGAGAAAAAGTAAAGTTATCGTTTGGGCAGACAGACTCACACACTCACATGCGACCCGGTAGCTATCTGTGCTTACGCGCTGCAGAAGATGCAAAAATTGTTGTTTTTTGCTTTACTAAGTTTTATCACTTCCACTGCGTGCATGTGCTCGTATCGAGCTTCCAACTCGATCGTCAGCGCACATCAAGAGGATCATAGAGCACTAAATTCCAGTTAGTTTCAGCCTATTCCGGCGCGTTCCAGGCTGCTCCACAGCATATCAGAACACAACGTATTCACCCACCTCTGTTTAACTAAAGCGGAAAAGTAGAAAATTTCAGAGTTAACGTTCCGTTTCCACAAAAAGATGTGCAAATTTACTGCTTTCACGGAGAAATAGTTTTGTTAAAACAACGAGACTATCATTTATGCAAGATCACAAGACGCGGACTAATTTCATGCCTCATGCATTTTTAAAACTAGCCACCTTTGTGACACACACCAACAACGAAGAAGTGCAAGTTAGCAGACGAACGGATTTAGTATCACCCTTCTTTCGGAGCTGCAGTTTTCGCTGTCGAGCGAGTTTTCCAAAATGCGAGAAGCAAAAAGAAAAGCTCAACGACGATGAGAACTGCCTCAATAACGGAGATTAATGACATTCCGAAACAGACGCCCATCGCGCCGCCAATATTCGCGACGAACGTGAACGCCTGAAGCAGAGCATAGAGGTAGCGAAACATATTGTTTTAGCATACCAGTGTGATGGGCTCTTACGTCCATCGCAATTTGCTCAGCGTAAGTTGTACGGTCAAGCGATTGAAAGGAGACACGAAGAATCATCATGTTATTTCTGAAAGCAGAAATATGCTCATTTTGAAATCGCTTTCGTTTCTGCCGATTTTTGCAATACCGAAAGTTTTCAGTGCAGTTCTGCTGAAACGGTCCGACGGGGCAGAGAAGCAAAATCTGAAGCCAGATTAACAATCAAGCCGGGAATAGTTTGTTTAAACATTCACTTTTATGTCTCACCGATTGATCGGTGATGCTTGAGAAAGTGCTAAAGGCTGTGTACGAGGTCGAGCTAAAATCGCGGCTTTTGTATGCAAGTGACAACGACTGCGGGGATCAGTACCTGCAGCTTGGTGGACAAAAGCTGAATGCTTGCAGGAGAACACTGTCCGTTTGACTGGCGGTAAAGTTCGAAACACAGGGTACTAGAAAGGAGGATTTCCAAGCAATCAGAGTGAGAGACCAGGCTTCAACAAACCTTGCCGGAAAAAAACGCATAAGGGAAATTTAGGTGTCCAAGTAATTTAACTATTTTTTCAAATTTTTTCAAATTAAAATCTTTTAAAATTATTTTTTCAATTTGAATCGCAATTTTAAAAATCATCGAAAATGAGAAAGCCCCTGTCCACCTACTGTCGCTAAAGCCGCACGTCCGCACATTCGTGCCAGTTGGCGCCGCATAGTACGGCGACGCGCAACCGCACATTGCGACCGTGGTTTTCTGTAGTAAGCTGTTCGAGCAGGCCTGAAAGGCGTATCGATGCTAATGAATCCCAAGTAAGCGCTTGGGAATTCAGCATCCTATAGGGACTATGACCTCCGGGGTATAGGTGTACTCTTCGTAGTAATATGGAATAGACTGAACATCGGCCAGAGTGTCTACGCAGAACGAAGCTGGCGTTTTCAGTTTTTCGGTGTTGGTCTGAAAAGAAAAATTGGTTGAATTAAACCCTCACGTTTCGGCTGCTGTGGAAACCGTGGCGATGAACACGCTCGTCTCTAGCGCAGGTGCAATTTTGAAGGCGCTTGTTTCGGGAAACGGCTGTGCGTCTTGCGACTGTATGATGACCTGGATTCCAGCCGCCATCGTGAACGGAAGGTACTCCTCCTGCTGAATGTTGAGGACGGTGAAGAAGCCTGAAGCGAATCATTGTTTTTTTGCGAGTTTATTCCAACATCGTTAAAAGGTCTGCAATCTGGTGGTTCTTTAAAAACAAATAAAACTAAACACAAGTAAATGGGCAACTCCGAAAAGGCATCCTCCTGCTTGACCAAAAAAGATGAGCACATAAGTTTTTGAAAAAAGAAAGGAAAAGAGAAGCCACGATTTGTCTATATATGCTACATTTTTCCTCGCTCTCTTGTAAAATTTTTTTAATATTTTGAAGCCATCGAACCCCCTACCATTGGTAAGTTCTTCCATACCACTGGCCAGTTCGTGCCTACCATTGGCAAGTTGCTCACATCGTCCGCTAACTTTTGTTTGCGGGAGATAATGGCGGCATAAGTGGTCAATAGGGGGAGTAGGTAGAAATAAGAGGAATAGATGGGGATAGGTGGGGATATGAGGGATAGGGGATAAATTTCGACTGACCGTACAGCTATCCTTCTAATTACGCTGCGCTCCATGCAGGATGCAAAAAGGTTTGCCATACGGAATTCCGTGCGGTTAACGAATAAGCATTATTGAAGGTGCCATAAACTGACGCTGTATCGTTTCTGGACATTTTTACAGACTGCGGATTTAAAATTAGGCTACAAAAGTGCAAATACCCATTTCTTCGCCCGGCCGATCTGCTGTGTACGGCTGCGTCAGAAACTTGTGGTTGAACGTGTAGCAGTTGCCACTTTGTAGAGTTTGATTGGCGAGAACAAAGTCGCTAAAACGAGACGTTCTCGTGTGCTTTGTTTTGGCGCTAATAGGAAGGCCGTCACGGACCCCAGTTTGCAGGACTTTCCGCCGAAGCGACAGTTCGCCACCATGTCATGCAAAGTGTAGCCGAGCGTCGCCACCTGACTTGGGCTCAGTTGACCAAGAATAAACGGGAGGGAGCTGAGAGCTGCCGAGGACTGCGACGTCGGCGAAGATCCAGTTGCCTGCGAACAGACGATACGTGCCTTTCAGTCCACCTCAATAACCGAATCCACTCACATTGTGAACAAGTAAATCGCCAGAGCGATAGGCATCCGCCACGAAACAAAAAAAAACGCGTGCCGTCTTATTTGAAGGAAAAGAAAATTTACAAGTGTTTTACAGGTCAAAAAGATTTTACAGGTGTTTCTAGGTATAGGTCATAAAAGCTTTGCGTTTGTTTTACGGTTCGTAAAAATGTACAGATGTTTTACAGATCGTACAATTTACAGGTGTTTTACAAGTCTGGTAGATTTTTGAAATGACTGGGCGCCCATTACTTTCTTAAATGGCAAATGCAATTTTGTACCATTGGCAAGCTGGTGCCCACCATTGGAAAGTTATGTCCGCGGCGAAGGGGAGAAGGGAAGACGGGGAAAGGAGTAAGAATTTCAATCTGACCTTTAAACCTCCGTCTTTGTCGCTCGCTTCCCTCACTCCTCTGGCGGATGCAAAAAGATTTTTAACCTTAATCTCAAACACAGTCACAAGTTTACGGTACGTTGCACGAAACGAACATTTAGGTTCAATATTGATGCGGCCGTCGATGCGTTCAGTGGCGGTATACTGAGAGAAAGATTCTGAATCTGTCCTTGAATGTCTAAAAATACTGATGAATATTAATTTTTGAAACAAAACAGTTGACCGACGGAATAGTCGCACCGATGCACTCCGGCGGATCAACTGCGTACATCCAGCTGCCGTTTGACAAACAGGTAACGAAAGCATCACCGGATGCCTGATAGCCCGAATTGCACGTCCAGTAAGCGAGTGTGCCCGTCGCCAAATTTCCAGAAGTGGTGTAGCTGGTAGTATAACCGTTGGGCACCGCTGAGTACGGTGGACAGTCGCCTGCATGCGTTTTTTTTGCATAAAATCAATAATTCCTTTACTTTCTGCGGGCGTACCTGGTGGAGTGCCAACGCAGTAAGTAGTAAGGTATGACCAGCTTCCATTGAAGCAGGTTGCCGTCAAAACCATAGTATTGGTGTAGTTGGCAAAAGAGTATCCTTCAGGGCACGAGATGTTCGCCGTCGAGTTGCTGAGGTGATTTCCGTCGGTCAGCACGCTCTCGTATGTAATTTGCGCATTTGTGAACGATGTCAAGTCGCCGCAGGGGCCTGTCGGCGAAGAGCAGTAATGCGTAAATTAAGCTTTGAAAGGATGCCGCTGAAAGCTTACTGAGGCAGCTTATGTTCATTGCAGTCAGCGGCGGCGGCGTTCCGGCACAACCCGGAACGGGAAACGGCCACCAGTTTCCACGAAAGCAGGTGTACACGAGTGCACTGGCTCCGACATAGCCGTATGAGCACTCGAATGTGAGATTTGAGCCAGAGTAATGCAGACCGTTGGTCATCGTTTGACCGTACACTGCCGTAACGCCCGAAAAGCTCACGTTGGCACATGGCGCTGAAAATTCAATCACTTGTGAGTTTTGACCAACTGGCGCTCGAAATTGAGATTTTTTCCA
>JAQGBB010002316.1:0-11169 GCA_034691745.1 Prismatolaimus dolichurus | reverse complement strand
ATTTTTCTCAGTATTGCCGTTTGTTTTCTGTCGATAATTAGTTTACAAAAAGCTTGTGAAATTTTTTCGATTTTTTTGGCGCAAGGAGTTTGAAGATCCTCCGTGACGCGAGGGATAGGAATGCGAGTTTTCTCGTGGAATGCGCTTAGATTACATTTTTCGCACTTTTCTGAGGTATAATATGCGGGGAAGATTTATGTAGTGTATTGTATTTATAGTCGGCACGTGGTTGGGACGAACCGGAGCGAGAAAAGACCGCGAAGAATGGTGTTGCGAAGCCTGCCGTTCCCGAGAAGGGTCATGCGTCGAGTTTGAAGTCTCGATTTGAGGAAATTGCAGCGAAGGAATCACATGTATGTTTTTTTCTGTGAGATTTTTTGTCTTGTGTATGTGGGGGTTTCATTGCTCGACAGTGTTTTTGGTTGGAAGAATTAAGGCACTTTGTTGTCTTAGACTGATGCGGACAGACTGAAAGAACAACAGGAACGGAGGCGACAAATCGATGCAAAAGAACAGGCGGAACAGAAACGAATTGAAGAGGTGTGTATACTTGCTGATAGTGGGGATAGCGACTAGGTTTGATTTTCTTTCTCATTCGAGTGTGTATGTAATGTAGTTTTGATTTTCTGGAGCATGTGAGTTTGAAGTTGAGAATTTCGAGAGAAAAAATGAAAAATATTTCTAAAGCGTGTTTTACTTAAAATGTGATCTTGACTCGACGTGACTCCAAAACATTTTATCTTTCTCACTGGAGCACGCCCCTGGGTTTACACTTGTCCAAGTTCGGTGTGTAGATTTGCCCGTGTGTGGTTTTTTATACTTGCGATATACTTAGCTAATTTGACAGGTATTAGCTTGTTTTTCGATTAAGACATCGCCGGTTGTTGACTGTTAGGAACGGCAACGTCGTGTTGAAGAAGAGTTCAGCAAACACCACGTCTCTGACACAGACCACGATGAGCAACGAGAGCCAACTGCCGAAGAGGTTAGCACTACTTGGTCAAGTGCAAATGATTTGTGTTGTACTGTTGACAGTGTTCGGAATATATTCTAGAATGTTTCCCATTCTCATGCTCATTCGCAACAAAACGAGCATGTCGATGAGCACCCGACGTCGCCGACGAAACATCGAACACCCGTCTTCGGTGTACCTGTTTTCGCCACTCCCCCAGCGCCGGCACCGACGGCGCCACACAAGAGGGAGAGTGTCGAACATGAGAATGCTTATGGCGATGTGGCTTCTCGACACGAACCAGTATGGAAGGCTGACAATCTACTGGCTGGCATGCAACTTGTTATTGTGTACAGGCTGTGCAACCGCATGACACGACGTCATACGCGGATGTGCATTACGATCAACATTATTCGGCGTCGGCTGCGTCGACGGTGAAACGTCCGAACGTGGTGGCAGCTGCTGCAGTTGTTGCACCGGTGATAACGGCACCGCCACCACCGGCGCCGAAAGATGAAGAGGAGTGGGACACTGCGTCGCCGCCTCATTCGCCGACTGAACCGAACTCGATGCAACACACGAATGGAAATGGAGTTTTATCGTCTGTTGAGTAAGCTGGATGTGGCATAAGCTGATTCATGCTTGACTGACGGGCTTTTCTTGTTTGATTTGTAGCCATCCACTTGCCGAACCGTCGCATCCGATGGCCAACACTGGAATACGTGCTGTCGCGTTGTACGATTATACAGCGGGTACGTATTGTGCGTATGTGAAGTTATGTACTGTACGTGAATCTCGTTTGGATTATACGCAACTTGGGAGAGGTTTTGGACGCTTTTATCGATCACGGGCTTTCGTGGACTCGCTAAGCACTTGTTTGAACAAGCTGTTTCAGCACAGTCGTTTTGAGTTTGCGGTGTAAAGTCTTGACTTATGCTAACTTTTTTGAACAATCTGTGCGTACAGGGCGAGTCTTCGCAGCGTTGGGCGGGAGGGAACAAGCAGGGGTATCGAGACGATACCGTCGAACATAGATGGGGGGCCTTCCCCTTGAGCCATGTGTTGTACGACATGTATGTAGTTTGTTTTTAGACTAACTTTGATTGTTTGCCTTGCCTGTTTTAGCTGATGTCGACGAAATATCGTTCGAACCGGACGATGTGATCACAAACATCGAAATGGTATGCTCTTTTTCCACTTCATACTTCACTACTGTCAGGGCAATGGTGGCCGATGTCCGCGAAAGTAGTGCGCAGATGTGCAAATTTATAAGGGCGAAATAGGATTGATATTTGAACCTTTTCGTGGAACCGAACTGGGTTTTGACCGGCATGTGAACTGTAAAGCACTGACGTTTGATCGAAAACTATTGCAGTGCATAGAAGGACGGGCGGGCGACGGACGGGAAGAATTTTCGCCATGAGTTGGGAGTGAAAGCACATGTAATAAAAGAATTTTGGCAAGTTTTTGAAGAAAAATATCTGAACAATTTTGAGCACGCAATGTACCAAGCATGATTCGGCAAGCAGTGCGGCGGAGATCGAAACGTTTTGCGCAGGCGCGCTGCCGGAGAGTCGCGGAGATAGGCGGCTTCCAGTGTCCATCTTTGCTTGTAGTGCGTGCACCGTCTCGTCGGTACGGTAAAGTACCTTGGGTTACATTGTAGATCGATGCTGGCTGGTGGCGTGGTGACTGCAAGGGAAAGTACGGCCTTTTCCCGGCCAACTATGTCGAACTTCGCAGTTAGACTGACCGATGAACGAACGAGTGAGACGTTCTCAGATGGAGGTGGCTGGCAAAGTTGTGCGCAATGATAAGGATCAACTGAATTCAAAAAGCTGTTTTGTTTCATCCTACTTTTCTGCATATACTATGTCTGACCCTGTGTGAAAGCCCGTTACAATGTGTCTCTATGGGCACAGCGGAAAGATGCCGACGCAGCATTCTTTGCTGAAATTTCGAGTGTATAACACTTGCTTGTGCATCGTACTATGTACAATACGTGATGTACGTATATGATTTTGGTGCTGTATTACCGCCCTTTTATACCTTTCCCGTTCAGTGCTTAAACGACAGTATAGAAAGGAGTGTTGGGTTGACTAGCACTCGGCTCTGACGTACATTGTACTTACACGTGCGAGGACACCGTCCTGTCGGTGCATGGACTGAAACGAATCGTGATCCTACGGCGATTACGTTCCATCTGTACTCTATTTATTGGTCTTTCCGTCTGGTCTCTGGCATCAAATCGGATTATTTATGGGGCTTGAAAATAAGTGGGTAACAGTTTATCGTATTGTCCTTCTGTACATACGGGGTTTTATTGCCGATTGTGTACGTACGTTCTAATCTCTTGTTATAGCAGCTGTTTATTCAAATGCTTAAATTTCTTTCTCTGCCGTACTGTGAGCAGTAGGTCAACTGTCGAGTGTCTTTCGGTCGTCTGGTGCAGCGCAGTGTGTTTGGCAACTGTACGTGTATAGGCTAGAATGTACGCTTGCATTGTCTGGCCCCCCTCGCAACGTGTGCTTTACGTTTTCACTACGGTTCGAATCGGCTATCCAATACTTGCGGCTTGTGCTCGAGGTTTTTGCTCTGAAAAACGGTTGTCTCCTGCATGCAAAGTGTTGAATCGTATGCCTGCTGCTGGGTACGCCAACACTCGTCCCTCAGTCATTGTCGCTTCCGCATTGTGCTGGCTAACAGGTGAAAGTGCGTGCCTTGTTGGGTCTCATTTCAAGTTATCCTTTCCGTGGCGCTCTAGCTGCTTTTATATATGCTACTCGGGGGCGCCGATAGAACTTTTGGTTAGAGGGCCCAACATTTTTGCTGGGCTGTAACTCTGTGTGGAGGCGTAGGAATGCATAGAGGGTAGAGTTGAGCTCCTCTCATCGGGGGCTACACGCCCAGGTCAAGAGAATTTTTTGCCAAGGCTGTCCAAGAAAACTTACTTAAAACAGATGCTGAGCGTAAGGCCAAATTTTGGCGATTTATATTAATTTTTCATCAAGTTTCGTTGTAGATTGTCATTTCGGTCGATTTTTCGTCGATAAAAACCTTTTTTTAACCAGTTTTGGGGGTGGGGCCCTCCTCACCGGCGCCCCTGACTACTTTATGGACCACGTGTGCTATGTATACATGTGGTACGTCACCTGATTGTCGTATATTTATTGTGTATCTTTGTAACAATAAATGCTGCCGATTTTCGCATTGCTTCTAATGGGCGCATGAAAATGAAGGAACTTGTGCATCACCCAAAGAACGTCTTTACCGCAAATAAAGCACATTTGCATCGCACGCAATGTACAATGCCACATACACCAGCCAGAGCAGCGACAGATTGATACAGAAGAGGACACCACGAAACCGCAGACATACACCAAGAGGAAGGACTTGTACGCTTGCTCGTAGACACGCACGCGTGCGCTATGTGTATTAGTACTGTAGTGCGTACAACTAGCACAAATACATAAACGCCAACATTCCTCACCGAAGCTCGCATATTATTATATAACTTACAACTAACAAATCACCGCGTGCAGCTAACTCGACCAAACTACATGTGCCAGCTACGTCATGCTAGGCACGACGAGCAAACTGCGAACGTACACTAGACGAGGAAGCATAACTTGCCCTGACTGGACATCGGCTAGGAAAGACCAGTACAACAGTTAAGCTGGACACGTATGGATGCACAACGCATCTCGGATAGCACATAGGACATTTCAAAAATGAAGTGGTGAGACTATTAAAAACGTACGCGCTGCCAACAATGGAAGATAGTCACCACAATAGTTGCACCGCGTAGGAAACAAACCGACGTAGTTGCTCAATAAGTAAGTGATAGCTGTCCTATGCGTGAGGTCACTTTCAGCTATTCATCGGACCGACCGCGCGGACTCGCGTAAGTGCTATGACCGTAGTAAACAATGTGGTGATGTCATGACTGCGTACCCTGCTCGCGTTGCTCATTGAAACAGAAGTCTACACACTTGCGCGCAGCGCCCGCTTGCTATGCTCTGCATAAGCAGACGCGTTGAGTGCCCACGCAAGCAAAACAGTGCACCAACTGACTGGACGCCATTAGAACACAAAGTACGTACACTACGTATTGTACGTCATAGACGATAAAGCATTGCGAACTGCCATAACTATTAAGAAAACGAAGAGCCAGTTTATAGAGCACCCTGAGACCAAAATCGAAGAAGGGTCGGAGAAGAAAGCAAATGTGTCGGCAGAGAGACAGGCGAACGCTTCAGACCGAGAAGGCACACGTTTCGCGGCGAAACGTTCGCCTGCCAATACTGGCCACCGCCGCGCCATCAGTAGATGGCTGTGAAGTACGTACAGTAAAGTTGCCTTGGATCTATTCTAATATCGTTGCAGTTCAGCACAAATATCGTCAGGTTGGTAGAGAGAAGATTGCATCAACGGAAAGAACATCCGAAGACAGTTCGGACGGATAAGAAAGCGTCATGTCAAAAGTGACAAAACGAGAATCGGAATGCCTCTTTAAAACAAGATCCATACAAGTACGACTTAAAACCCTTGCATGTGGCCAGAATATACATTGAAGAAGACGGAAGCGCCAACACTTACAGTACATAGAGAAGAGACAAAAACGAAAACAATTAATAATAGTAGTCGTCGTATTCTTTCAATATGCTCTTTGAGAGGCAACACGCAAAGACGATGCCTACGATCTGCAAGAAGAAAGTAGAGAATGAAATAGTAAAGCATCAACGAAAAAAAGCTCGCTCGCGAATCGAATAAGTCGAGAGCTGAGAGCTGCGCAAAATGCCTTTCACGTTAAAGCTACTGCGCATAACATAGACAACGTACATGCAAAGCTACACGGAGCGGGTGTCAACGAGCAGAACGACATTCAAGAAACCAAAGAAAGCAAAGTCGAAAAAAGAGAAAGAGAACTTAAAGCAAAAGAAACGACGTTCGACCCACGTCTTATGAGGGTTGAACATTAAAAGTACGAGTACTTAAGTACGTAAGCATGCCGGTAGACTAAAACAGCGCCGTCCGTACGGTCAGTCATGCATGAAGAGACTGCACAGCATCGCTGGACGGACAAGCGAAGAGAACGACTGGTCACTCGACGAGACAAGCATGCCCGACGGTCGAATGCTCAAACACTTTCGTAATCTTTGCGCATGCTTTGCGCCAGGCAGCAAGCGCATATGATGCCAAAAACCTGAAACGAAACAGGATTGAACAGGGTTCAACTACGTACAGGCATGCAGCAAGCACATGCAAAACCCATCCATTATAATATACACACATAAAAATACGTCTTTGTACCAATGCGGACAACAAGTAAACTATCTAGTGTCATCTGTTAATCCAAAAGTGAGCTGGAAGGCAAGACAGAGCAGAGCGAAGAGCAAAAATTGCTTGCAAGAAGTAAGACATGTTTTACTTGAAAATAATCAAAATGTGCATACCTGTATGAAGGCCACGCCGCAGCCGACTCCGCCAACAATAGCGATGTTGCTCAAAACCCAAGTCTTCAGCTTATCGAGGCAACCCTGAAGCAGGTACAGAATGAAGCAGCTAGCAGAAAACGAGCTAATCCATGAAAAAATAACTGTGGAAGCGGTGCACAGAACATATGTTCCAGTGTTCCTCATACAAGCACAAGATTTGTCCATCCATCCTTTCTCCAGTCAAACTTTCGAGGATAGAGGTTGTTCAAAATTAAATTGGTATGTCAATCACAGCACAACTTGCAAGACTGACATTGCATGCACGATCGTGTACTTTAATTAAAACCCAGTCGCCAGTCGTCACTTACGTCGACATAGATACGCTCTGATGCAGACGATGCTGGCAGTTTGCTAAAAGACAAAAACGTACAGCCGAGTCGACAAACTAGACAGTAATGGTATAAAGGCTAACATTTGCGCTTATAACCTCCCACTCCTACGGCTCAGGGAGGTACCATTTGGAAAAATACACTTTTCTGAAGAAAAAGTAAAAAAATAAAGAAGTATTCCGGGAGCTATATGCATAAGTGGGGTAGTAAATAAGCTTAATACATACCGCACGTTCTTGCCGCATCCAGTGGTCTTTCGCGCAGCGATGCAGCACGAATCAGGAACATCATCATTGCCAGAGAAGACAGCGGAGACGTTCCAATCCCCGTAGGTCTTCAGACCGCAGCATTTGAACTGAACGAAGGAACTATCAAACAAGCGTCAACTTGAAGCCCTTCCAACACTCACATCTCGTTGAAGTCCATCCCAAGCAGCTGTGACGCCGAACGAACCCGTCTTGTTATACAGATCCATTCCAGCGCCCGCATGCTCTCTCAGTTTGGCCTCGACCTTAGGCGAAGAGAGGGTGGTACTACATGTCATATCTTGACTAGAAAAAGACTACCTCGTTGCGAAGAACGTAAGACGCAATGCCAGCGGCCAATTCAAGAATGAAAACGACACCCAAGAGAACCGCGAACTGTAAGTACATTTAAGAAACAAGATGAATGAGTGCGTACATAATTTGCAATACATTCCACTAAATAACGTCGGGTCCCATAGCTCCACGACATCTACAGTCATGGCTTCCTGCCGTTTCCCGACCCCACTACATCTCGCTTTCGAACGGCGACTCGTAAGCTCCCTGTTAGCTACATTTCGTGCTCTCCGGCTCACCCTTCGAAACGCATGCCACTTTCCCCATGTGGTCTCATGTACAATACGATAGAGCACTGTCACTTTTGTTCTTCAACGCCAAAATGCATTAAAAACTATTCGCGCTTTTATGGACACCACCTTTTCTACGTACTCTTTTCAGTTCAACGCCAACGTCTGTCCCTAAAATCCAACCTCGCTTATCTAGCTTAGGGCGGGCTGCGAAATCGGATTGTTAGAGCCTATAGTGGATACTCACAATGAGCAGTTCGTCACATTCCTGCTATGTTTAGACGTATGTTGAGAGATTTGTGCGTGCTCCTACCTCAAGACACTACATAGTGTTGGACAAGTTTGGTTGGCCAATCGCCCGTCGACAGGGATCGAAAAGGGCTTTACCACGTGTTGCTCACTCGCTTGTGCATACAACGAGTGGAGTAGCTGGCCAAAGTGGCCTCGCAGTAGAGCGCGGGGAAAGAACTCCGAGGGGCGACGAAAAATCAATACATGGCCATGGCCATAGCCGACGTAGCTTGAGCCTCTTCCTTCCTTCGTTCGGGTTTCACCGACCGAATCGGCGCGTCTTCTCCGTCTCACACATGAAGCGGCGGTCGTGGCGCCAGTTTCCTCCCCTAGTCGGCACGCCCTCACATATGCAGCTGCGTGCATGCACGAAACGAGCGAAAGAACGAATCAATCCAAACGAGCAACAAATCCGGACACCAATTAGGCAAGCAGCCCCAAGACCCCCAACGACCGACCGAGCCGATTGCCTCTACTCTCTCTCGCTCGCTCACTCCATACACTGCTGTAACGCAAAACAAGCCACATCGGGGCAAATTTATTCGTGAGGGAAAAAGACGATGGCGGCGGAGACGGCAAAGTCGGTAAAGTATAACTCGTGTCGATGGGCCAATGTGTGATCATACGATGCGCACAAATCTACTCGATTGCCGGGCACGGCAGCAAGAGACATTCGAGGACGCCCGCATATGCTTGCATGTCCAAAACTCACGCATGCCGAGAGAAGATACGGAGAAACTCCCATTCAATTCCCACGTGGTCGTGCACGTAGTGTGAAGAAAAAACAGCTGCATAAAAGTGCGAATGCTCATTGCTCGGAGCTCGCTCAACTATCGTATTACACGTCGTAAACGAGTTACAAGATCACATTCACATACCGTCATCGTCATGCAGTAGTTTTCGCGAATTGCACCACAGCATCCGAAGAAGCCGATGATGGAGATGATGCAACCGACGGCAATGAGCAGGATGGGCGCCGAGAGGAACGACGAGCCGAGAAAGTTTGCGTACGCATTGTAACGGATCTCGATCACTGTGCCCGCAACGATGATGCCAATGCCCGACAACTGCAAAAATATGTCTGTACGTGTGTCACAAATTCGAGTAGACCACCACAACAGCACCAGTGACGAATGTGAAATAGCAATTAAACAAGCGCTCGCTGACTCTGCTCGTTCTCAAAACGAATCAATAAGGCGCTTTATTAAAAATAAAAATAAAAAAAAAACGAATGAAAAAAGACACGGAGATATCGCAGGCTTCTAGAAAACACCGAGAAGCAGCGTAGTTTGAAATAAATCTAAAGTAATTGCACATAAAACCGTCAACTAACTGATGGTGTGTAAGCCCGCAAATACAAGTCAAATGAGGAAGCAAAGCATAGACGCCGCTACGATTTTTGTTCGGGTGTAACAAAACTTTAGCAACTTATAACTGTGTGTAGAAACAGCGCGAAAAGGACTGGAGATTTGAACTCCTCCCATCGAGTGCTACAAGCTAGGGTGTCTCGGTGCCAGAAAAACTTCGATTGAAAATGATAAATTGTCGCCGAGCCGAGGGAGGCGAAATTCGAGTGTAGAAAAGTTCATTTTGTAATAGATTTCGTCCCTAAATTTTTCATTTTTCCTCTCCATCCATGTTAGGTAGGGTCACGACCCCGGCCATCCCCGGTAGCGGCGCCTCTGCTGAAAGACTATACATAATGTAGAGATACTCACTAGTGTATTGCATGCTTCTCCTCATGTACGCGCTGATGCAATGCGGGCAACTACGCATGACAATATGCACTAACCTAAACATACTTCAGCGTCAAATCAGATGACACTATCGCCCGACTCCGACCGGCCTCCACCTGACTGGAAGCACATGAGTAGATACGTTCAGCCACGATAGACTACGGTAGCTAGTCGTAACCAACTTCAGCTTCGGTGCCCACGCACCTGCTGGCTGACTGATTTCCGACGCTGCCACCTGCTGCATCTGCGCAGCTTTATTTGTGCAGACTACGTCCACTTTCCAGAAGGGAGCAAAAATTCTTCATCCGAGCGCACAAACACTACTCGTACACCTACACAGGCCCTTTCGAAGCTACGTCGCTGAAGCTGCCACGTTTGCTACCGAATTCCATCTCTTCTGCATAGACCTTCACCTTTAGCTACACAATTGTCCACTCAGCGATGACAGCTAGTCACACAAAGCAGGAAGTAGCGGTAGAAAGCGATTGAACTTAAACAATGATTGAGTTGACATCGTGGAAGCTCAATTACACTTTCTTTGAACATAATATATTACAGTACCTGGGGCACCGTTACGGGGGAGGTTGTCATGACAAGCCCATAACACGTCACTATAAACGTGAGTACATTGTCCGTACTTTATGAGTTTGTGTGCGAAAGCTAAAGTAGCGCTGAGAACGAAGCCTAAGTCCTAGCTATCGCAAACTGAGCTGTATTGCACTGAAGACGTCAGCGCAGTGTACGTAAAATTCACTATTCTTATGTCAGACTCACACGCGCCAGAAGCATCACATAAAATATCTGTATATTCACAGAAATGTCGGAAAAGGGGAGTTCGTAACGTCTTTTCACTAATTAAAAATAAAAATAGTAAAACAAGCGCAATCCTCCGAAGACCGGAAAATGAGAGAGTGAACAACTAGTACGGAACGTATTCAGCTAATAAAAAACACGCAAATCGTTCATAATAGGAACTTAGCTATAATTGTGACATAACGCGTGATGCGCGCGGGGTACTGATCAAGACATAATACATAAGACAATGTACGTACGCACGCATACAAGTCGCGGACGTAAAAAGTTAACAAAAAGCTAACGATGATAAGCTTACCCAGAAGATAAAGTTGAAGAGGAAGAGCAGATACTTGATAAGTGTCATGCCACCTTGAACCATTCTCGAAGCCCGAATCTTACGCACAAAAATAGCAAAACGAAAACCTCAAACCCGCGCAGCTCAAACGTCAATAACGCGACAACGAGAGCTTTCTAAAACAAAAAGCGAACAGCAAGGTGCAGACTGCAGAGGAAAAATAATTTACGAATGAAGCAAGCACACGCAGAGCAACGCCGACGCTGTTCAATCAAAGGTGAGAAGTGTTTGCACACCTGTGCGAACAGAAATGCCCGTCCAGTACTACGATTCTGCTATGACGCAAGAGCGATCAGAAGAGTAAATATTCCGCGAATTACTTCACCGCGCAATAATTTCCGAAACCGCTTTTCCAAATTTCGCAACGATTTCAAACCGTACAAC
>JAQGBB010002315.1:0-11169 GCA_034691745.1 Prismatolaimus dolichurus | reverse complement strand
AGTAAGGTGGCTAGATTGGCGGCGGTCTCGGTCGCTGTATCAACGCCTGTCGCCGGCACCACCTGCGCGCCACCACCAGCTTGCTGAACGTTCGGCTTCGCACGTTCTGCTGTCGTAATCGTCGACTGCAAGCGATAATCCGTCACTGTTGTCGTTCCTGACCCACTATTATCGTCCTCGTCGTCCTCGACGGTTCCACCCGACGCTTCGTCGTCCTCGCTGACGGGCTCACGAAGTCGCACGAAGCGCATCACGCGATGGCGATTGAACTTGTCGAAGTTTGGAGAGAACTCATCCACCGGACTCGTCATTACGCCTTTCCGCAGGTCGTGTCCTCGCCCGACAGCATGTTGGACAAGGCAGAGGAAGACGAGAGTGCGAATTGCAGTAGCTTCGAGTTTCATTTCATTCGAAGATAGGAAGGACGACGAAAGATTTAGGGAAATACCCACAGAAAGTTATCATTCACTTCATCGTTTTCGGAAGACGAACCTGACCGAAGGTACCGACGCGGTGGGACGACAGCAAGAATAGTGGTATAGCTACTAGTCGCGCTTCGGTTTCTTCGTGGGCCTAGCACTGATTATCAGCGCTAGCGTTACAGTATGCGAGAAACGTGTAGCTGTAAACATGGGTAAACATAAGCTCAGCTAGCTGGTGCTAGATAAGTTGCCAACGATGAGTAAATACAAGCGGCACCAACCAGCACAAAAAGGCAATTCAAACACGAAGCGCTAGCAAAGACGAGTACGTATGTAAGTACATCTAAATCTACTTGCAATTTTACCTTTCGCGTTTTTGGTCCTATAAGAATACAATGGCCGCGTCCTATATTTCTGCCAATCAGTCGACTGCATGAATGGGCGCAGCCATGTTGCGCGCAGTTTACTTGTTTGCATTGTTCGAATTCTTATAGCACACAGTACCGCTACGCTAGGTTCTAAATTAAATTATAAGCAGATCCACCTGTAACTTTATAAAAATCTACCGTAATCACCTGCCAGCCCTATAAGAATTAAGCGAATTCCAGCAAGTAAAACATGAGCGCAGCGAGGGATCGAACTCGGTGAACATATGAACCGTTTATTACACGGCAAATGAGGTACCTGATGTTACTTCGGCGACCAAAGCCACCTTTCAGTGATCGGCGATATTCGCTCAAGGCTTCGTGAAGACTCTTAGACGATGGCAGCGTAGCGCGCGCCGAAACCTGCACAAAAATGAGGTAAACGTTCGTCGAGTAATCAAGGAAAAAATTTACAAAATTACAAAATTTACAAAGGCAGCGGGGGGATTTGAACCCTTGCCTCCGAAGAGAGTGTTTTAAACTATCGCTAGGGATCGGACTCGGTGGACGGTGGACAAGGAAAGTTTTGTTCATCGAATGTCCACTGAAAATTTTCTCTTGTGTGAGGGAACGGTACGGTGGCCCGTTCAGGTACTCACGTAGCTTACATATGTCCAGCTTACTCTCTGCTACTGATGCATTTCGTCAGTGGGCCTCGAAAATGGATACATCTGACTTGTTTGATCAATGAGATATTTTCTTCATCACGACTCTCAGATTTTTACGCGTTTCACTTATAAGGCTGAACTAAAATTTAGCTGAATATTTAACCTTAGAGACGCAACTTTACCTGACCCGATTTTTAAGAGGATCCAAAGAAGGATCCTCATATGCAAACAAGTCCATGCATAATGGGCAAGTCCCTTGCGCGCGTGGAAAAATCGACTTTTTCCCCAAAAAACTTCCAAAAAGGAGTCAAGAATGGAGTATGTCGAAGCGCGAAAAAAGTCCGGTAATTAGCGGAAACTTTCACTTTCGCTTTCTGTGAGCAGTCAAACACAGAAAAATTTGAAAATCGCGGAAATTCAAAGTGTAGATTTCGGAGTATTTCGAATGAAAGTTTGCCCATTATGCATAGACTTGTTTGCATATAAGGATAGTCCTCTTAAAAATCGGGTCAGGGGAAAGTTGCGGTCCAAGGTTTAACTGAATATTCGCCTGTTTTCTGCAATAGGTAGATCGACATTCCGCCGCTTCGGTGTCACTTATCTCCACATCAATTTCTCGTCGTACAGCCTGCAGGATGTTTCCTGTGCATTTCTAACTCCGATGAGATAACTGAGCTTTCTGTCTGTGAGACACCGGGTTTATACCGATTCAGTTCAACACAAGAAACTCAAGTGCCGAATCAATAAGGCATTTGATCTGAAAGCTTAAATGTTATTAGATTCGTCAATGTCGGATCAAGGCATCGTCGGTTCGAGAAACTCGATATCGTGCAAATAATTTTAGTTTGATTGAAAAAGCTATATATCGGGTGTTTGGAATGAATCCAGTGTGTGGACTGCATAGTCATTAATGTTAATTTGTAGTGACGACCCCATTGTTGCATGAAGAGCAGAACTACATTCATGCCGAACACCCGATAGTAGAACATAAAAATTAAAACTTTCAGAGAGATTCGAGCATACCCCGTGTTAGGCTGGGTTTTTTTTCTGACCCAGAATTTTTTCGTCAAAATATGAAAATCAACGCATTCCGAGTCTAAGACTACCCGAACGAACGAAAAATTCGCACTTTAGTGCTCACAGTGGTCATTTGACGTTTAACGTACACAGAAATCGTGATTGGGCAAAGTTTGCTTCGCCTATTTTTGCATCCTGTCTGGAGCCCGAAAAGCGCAAGCAAAGGGATAGCTAACTGTTCAGACAAAAGTCTCTCCCCTCCTCCGTCTCGAAAAATCGAAAGTTAGCGGACGTCGAGAGGATGATAGTGCACACGGTTTGGTGGAACACCATAGTGTTCCAGGCTGTTCCAAGCTATTCCAGAACATATGAAAAAGTTGCCTATGTGTATTTTTTCTTGGCGGACGTAGAGGAGGCGTTAGTACACGGTATCGCGTGTCGTACGGTGTTTTTTTTGCTTTATGGCAGGATGCCTTTTTCGGCTTTGTCGCTTTACTTGTGATGTATTATTTTGGGTGCAGAACAGGACAATTTCAAATGACCATTGTGCGCGCTAGAGTGCGAATTCTTCTTTCGTTCCAAGGCGGAATGAGTTAGATTTTCATATTGACGAAAAAATTGATGGTCAGAAAAAATCTCACCCAAACCTCCCCGTGTTACCCTCACTTTTACTCTTAAAGTTCTAGCTAGTAAAGCTTCTTAAAACTTTTTCGACCAGCAATGAGCCAGCAAACACCAACGACGTCCAATTTTGAAAAATTCTCAACCACAACGGTAATACGCATTTTCAACTTCATTCGTACCACGCAGTCCTTCGCCGAACGCATTTTCTGGGTCCTACTCCTTGTCTGCTTCACCGGCGCGACCTTCTACAACGTCAGAGAAACAATCGCCACGTTCCTCGCCGAGCCGACGGCAAGCCACGTATCGTTCGTCTCGAACAGCAGCGACGGGCTCGACTTCTCAAACGCGAAAGTATGCGTCGAAGTCCGTTCCGATAGGCTTCTCCAGCTCTACGCGCCGCACTTCAACGTCTCAGCCATAAACGTTCGAGACGTCCTGGACAGTCTGGCGGCAAAGATCCGCTTGATCCACGCTCATGAGGAGAATCGTTCGATCGCGCTTAGATCTGAACTTGAAAATCTCACTATTTTCGATCCTAGAGATGAGCAACTTCGCGTTTATCACAAACGCGAAGAGTCGATCGCACTCAGCGAAGAAGAGGCTGCGATATTCAGCCTCACAATAGCGATGCTGATGCACGTCATCGACCCCGAACTCAACCCAAGCACACAGCTGAACAGGCAGTGGCAGACACCGTCGGTTGAAGCTCTGTACCGAGTCTACGTTGCTGAGGGCGTCGACTTTGTCTCACTGCTTAGCTTTTCGGCCAAAGCGCTGTGTGCGCTCATGCAAATTCGGTTAGTCACTTATCACTTCAACGCACGTAAGAACATTCGCACGCACACGCCGTACAACTTCTGCAACAACGTCTCGCACGTGGTCTTCTTCGGCGTGAGCGCAAGCCTCGAGGAGCTCATCTGCTACGCGCCGGCTTCGCCGCCGATAGTGTTCTACAGGAAAGAAGATGACGTCACCATGACAATGTGTGTCGAAGCGTTGTACGCTCAGTTCGCTGCTGATGTCCGCCTAGTAAAGCTCGATATTGGCGGAACGCTGGCGACGAAAAAACAGCCAATTATAACCGCCGTGATGAACGAAAAGCAAGTGATCGCGTTCAGTCTCGACATTGTTAGCACATCGCTCAGTCTGCGTCGGAGCAGTTGTCTCGAGAAGCCGACACGGAAAGGCCTCTTCTTCCAGTGCAGCTTCTGGTGTCGACTTGAGTCGATAGTCGAAGCGTGCGCGTGTATGCCACTCATGCGTCCGATGCTGCCCGAGTTTGCGCCGCTGCCCGACGGTCTCAAAAGTTGTGCCCTTCGGACTGAACGTGATGAGATTTGCAAAGGTGCTTACGCAGCTGGGTATGACACGTCGCCGAATTGTTCGCAAACGTGTTACACTCGAAACTGTGAGATGCTGATCTTTTCGTGGAACACGCTCGCGAGTGATCCGACGATGTTCCTCAACGCGACGACCGTTATTCGACTGGTGACGGCGAAGTTTCTCTACCAGAGAATCGATGAATATCTGACGATAGATGCGAAAACACTCGTCGCATCGCTCGGCGGAAATCTGAGCCTCTACCTTGGCGCGAGCTTTCTTGCGCTCATTCACATCGTCGTTTTCGTTGTTAGGTTGCCATTTGAGCAATGCCGAAAACCGAAAAATTTAAAGGCTTCACCAGTTCCCGGAGGTGGCTCGGTTGGAACAACAGGGGAGCGCAGGGACGAAGAGATTTTCGAACTGCGGAGACGCATCGGTGTGATCGAGAAACGACTGGCAGATAGTCGCACTTTATAGTGCTGGACATCAGAGCGTGTAGCTGAGCGATGATACCAATTAGCAGGTCATGTAGTGCCACATTTGCATACAAGCTTGCTGTTTGCAACCAATAGCTGATAGGTATTTAGTACTGATGGGCCTGTGATGCTTGACTGTGCTAATTATATTGTGCTGGTTGCTTTGTTAACACCGATAAAAAGTGGTTTGTCCGGAGCTGAAAATGTGCTGGAACACAGACTATTTTGTGTCCTGCCAACAAGTGAGTGAATAGTGAATAGTTATGAATAGGTATCACACAATTCGACAAGCAGTAACTTTCGGTGCAATGCTTGGGCTTTTCTCCGGCCCCTTCTCTTCAATAAAGTGCGTGATTGTTTGACGACGCTTCCGACACTTCGAGCTAGCCAGCGAGGATCGACAGAACTCACGTAGGGACTGATTCACGCTCCCGACCGGCCGGCGCCTCTTGAGACTCTCGCCGCGGTTTCCGGTTACACCTTGTAGCACAATCATTTTCCAAAATTTGAACAAAACATGTCGAAAATTTTCGAGAAAGTTAAGAAAATTTTAAATTTTTCTCAGGTATTCTATCCCTGGGGCATGCACTCATGGATAGAAACCGGGTTCGAGGCGTTTTTAGAGTTTGGGTTCGGTTGGTCTCCAAAATTCTAGGGCTCGGTTCAGATTTGATCCAACTGCGAATCCAGAATTAGCTTTAGTTTCATCTACAGCACATTTAGTGTCTAAGAGAGTTTTGCAATATCGGTGTCATGTGTAAATTAAAACTGGTCAATGCAAAGTACATGTATCAGTATCTCTGAAAAAGAACCAGCCAGCGCTCAAGTTTGATTAGTTTTGGATTTTTTGCGCGCGAATTTTCTTAGTATGAGTTTTCGTCGAGCTTGCAGGTACGGAAGTTCCTGCTATCGAAAAAATCCGAGCCACTTCAAAGAGTTTTCGCATCCTGGTAAGTTTATATTTCACTGGCAACACATAGTAATAATAGTGCTGTCTCCTTGTACTGTACGTAGGGTGCAGAGCGTAGTGTAAATTGTTTGTTGTAATGTGTAAGGAGAAACCGGCATGGCCGACGCCGAGGCTACTGACGAAATCAGTATTAAACGACGAAAGACCGAAAGTGACAACAGTAAGTTTAACTAAAAATTATATTTTTTCAACGTTAAAACTATCAGCTCATCTGTTGTGATGAAGGTCTTGTAGTTGATGTAAGTGAAGTGAGCTTATTGAGCTCGCTGAGGTGTTTCGTGTTTGTTTCAGCGAATGAAACCACCACCAGCAGCAGCAGCAGCAGCAAGAAAAGCGATGATGATAGCGATAAGACTGTTTCGGAAACCGTATCGCCGTTCAATTTTTATCTGTCGAAAGTGGCCGGAATCAACGCAAAGTGGAACAAATCAGCAGTGAGCATTGCAGGTAAGACTTGATTCGTATTTTGTTTTGCATTGGAACATGCGCGTTTATATGCTTGTGGTTAAAAACTTCATTTTTCTAACAGACATTCTCGCTATTGATGAGAAGAGCTTTCTGGAATCAGCTCAGGTAGGATAGTTCACATTAGAGAACTAGGTTCGCACGTATGTTCATTATTCTATTCGATGATCCAGCGACAGACATCTGTCTTACGTACAACTCATTACAGGTTGTTGCGTAGCCACGTGACTCCCCGCATTGAATTGGTGTTATTTTTCAGTTCAACTACATGATCGACTTTGAGTGGCTCATTAAGCAGTATCCGTTTTCAAGGTAAATCAGTGTTGAAGTTGCTGGTTGGGCACCCGATATTTTTGCCACCACGCGTTGGTGAGAAAAGATTGGTATGCGATTGCTGTCCTGAACTCTGTTTGTTCCACTGTAGCACCAGGAATGGACCGAGCGGGCTGAAATTTGGTCATAACGCCTAGGGCCCAGGTAGGTCCCAGAGAGTGAAATTTTGGGGTCACTGGACGCCTGTTTGGGGTCACGAACTGGGTTTTCTGTACAATTCCTCTTGTGCTAGAGGCAGTGATGGCGCAGACGCGCTTTTATATGGACGGGAATTTCGATTTTTGTTACTGAAACGCACTTTATTCAGTACCCACCCGACCCGCCTTCATTCTATCCCTTCTCATCCCCACTATCTTATCCTATCACATTTCCACCCCACCTTCACTTCCAACAGGCTTTGCAGGGTAAAGCGAAATTTGGTACAAAAAATTTGCATAAAGCGCTTTTAAAAGTTGGACCAAAGAATTGCGAAAAGATAAAGAAATTTGTGAACATTCGCATTCTTAAATGTTGGACACAAGGTTGGCCAAATAAAAAATTAAGGAAAAATTTTGAAAAATGTTCACAAATTTCTAGATCTTTTCGCAATTCTTGTGTCCAACTTTTAAAAGCTCGAAATTCTGCCAGTTTCTGCAAATGTTTTTCTGGTAGACGGCGCTTTTTCGCTTTGACTTTATGGGACTAATACTCATTCTAGGCGATCAAAGCCTCTTCTTTTGATATGTGGTGATCAAGGCGGAACGAATATTCCAGAACTTCGAGCACAGTGTTCGACTTACCCAAACGTGTCGATACTTCGCGCGCGTTTAAGCATTCCTTATGGGACGCATCATACGTACGTACAGCGCTTTCGAATTTGAATCGACGGTGCGGTGTGGCGGGAAGGATTCAAAAATGTTTTCGTACAAAATAAAAAATGTGAAGTGACGCTAAAAAATTTGAGGACTCGGGAGAGTATTTTACTTGTGTTTCAGAGCGTTCTCGAATTATATACATTTTTTTGAAAAAAGTTTTTTAATGCTGTCCGCATCAGAGTGCCGTAGATTCGAATTGACATGCATGTGGAGATGAAATTTGTATACCAGTATGCGACCAGTGTTGTTTTTCGCTAGTTACTGATTTGCAGAGCAGTATAGTGTGGTCAATAAGTTGTGATATTTTGACTGCATGTTCAAAAATTTACATACACTTTTTTTGGTATTGCCTCAATCTACAGCGGACTTTAACGTCAGGAAAATTACGAGGGGGGTGTCATTTTGACATAAGGTTCAGGAAATTTCGAGAAAACTAAATTTTAGGACATGCAGTCGAAAGAGATGTGTGGAAGTAGCAATATGCAATTGCAGTTTTCAACTGCACTCTAGGAAAATGATGTTACTCCATTACGAGGATGGCATCCGTGTCGTCATTCACACGGCCAATCTTATTCATGAGGATTGGAATCAGAAGACGCAAGGGTGTTATTCTTATTGAATTTGAAGTGATGGGAACAGAGGAGTTCTTTGTTTTTAGAATTTTTCTCAGTCAGAAATTCTCTTTTCTCGATGACGCCGGTGGTGGCAATGCTGCTAATTGTTTTAAAACTGATCTGCTCGAATATCTCTCTGCCTACACGCAATATACAGGGGGGAAGTCGCTCAGTGCGTGGATTCAATTGATCAAACTTTGTGACATGTCGGATGAGAGGTAAGACGATCTGTTGTGTCGAACGCGACGGATCGTTTTTGGCCCCATAGGGTTCGTCTAGTTGGTTCGGTTCCTGGCAGGCACACAGGGGCAGCCATCAATTCGTTCGGGCACATGAAGCTCCGGAAGGTGTACCTTCTTGTTAATTATTTGTTTTTTTTTCGACAAATAATTTTGGGTAGAAAATGCAATGAATTGTACGATAGATTCTTCGCGAGAATGTTGGAGCTTCGGTCGATTCTAATTGGCCACTGGTTGGTCAATTCTCGAGTATTGGTTCGCTCGGTCCTGCACCTGAAAAGTGGCTGACGGGCGAGTTTTTGGCCAGTCTTAGCGAGCAAGCGACAGTTTCGCGAAAGCGCGCCAATTTACAGTTGGTAATTTATTTATTTTCAAAAATGTTTTTTTATTTTTATTTTATTTTTTTTTTATTTTTTTTATTTCATATTTGTGTAAAAATAATTATGTCTAATGTGCTTTCTATTACACGCTTGTCCCATTGTTTTCATTCTGTGTGAGTCGATTATTTCTTCCCTTGAAAGATTTATCCGACTGTCGAAAATGTGCGGACGAGTCTCGAAGGATATCCGGCTGGCGGGTCGTTACCATACGCGGTGCAAACTGCTGAGAAGCAGACTTATCTTGAACGATTTTTACAGTGTGTTTATTACATACAGTGTTCTGCGTCAATTGGGTCAACCGCACGGATTCACTTGGAGTTATTTTATTTTGTTTAGTCAGTGGGTTGCCGATCGGTGTGGACGTACGCAGGCCTCACCGCATATTAAGACTTACTTGAGGACAGACGAGAAGTGCGAGAAGTTGGCGTGGATTTTGCTTACTAGGTATTAGAGAAAACGTTTGTTTTATTGAAATTTTATATTTAAATATTTTTTGTTTAGAAAATTTTTTCTGTGTGTTTAGCGCGAATTTGTCGAAAGCTGCTTGGGGCGCCCTCGAGAAAGACGCCACGCAGTTAATGATTCGCAGTTATGAGCTTGGTGTTCTGTATCTTCCTGCTGCCTTTGTACGTATGTATGTTTTTACTCTACGTAATATTGGGTTGGTCTTATAGTGATTGAATGCATGTGTATGTAATAGGCGTACTGTATGTATACGATGCGTTTTCTTACTTGTAGAATGTGGACAACTTTGCAACGAACCCGAGCGCCGACGCATTTCCAGTGCCGTTTGATCTGCCGCCGATACGATACGCAACTTCAGGTGCACCCTTTCGCTTTTTTATAAGAACTTTAGCGCTCGGTTGCAGATGTTTTTCGTAGTTTAAGCAGGGTAAAAAGTAGGTTGCTTGCAGTTTGGTCGACAGAAAACAGTTGCATTGATTTGGGTGCACGTTTTGACCGTTTGTAGACAAACCGTGGATCGTTGATGGAAGGTATCGATTGCCAGACAGTCATGGCAACGTGTGGCATCCTTGAATCAATGGTGGACATGCACGATGGCTCAAGAACGGGCGTGTCCTTCCAGCGGGCGTGATTGAGAGAAAGTGAGGAAAGCGATTGGAATATAGATGACTTGCTTACACCTTCTCGATGTGTTCTACGCAGTTTACACTGGTGTGTGTACTATGTGCAGGATGTAGCTCGAGGGGTTAGCCCCCGGGTCGAAAAAAGTTGAAAAAAATGACGAAAATGATCTTCACAAGACCAAAATCTGGCGCTCGCTTCGCTTGGGGCTGAAATTCCAGAATTTTATGAAAGTTTTGTGAAAATGTTTTGCAAATTTTGTCTCGAGATTGGTGTTTGGAGCTCTTAAGCTCCTACAGTGAGTTATAGGCCCCAAAAATTACCCCCCCTAAAGGTCGGATTGAGCTACGCCCTGTGCTACTTTTATGTTGTGTTGCGCTGTTGCGTATACCTGAATTTTTGCTTGAATAAAGCGCAGCTTGTTTTTAAATCAGCTCCGTTGTCGAGAGATGCCTGCCAGTGTGAATTTGGCTGAAATTGTGTAAATATTCAACTTAAATTTGATGGGAGAAGAGGTGCTTTTGGTTTGAAACCTATTTATCTACATACAATCGCATCTATTCAAGCAATACATTGTGGTTTTTTGTCCGCCCTGCAAGCAGGAACATTGTTCTTGATTGAGGAGACATGTTATTATCTGTGTATAGTATGTCCAATAAGTTTGTGCCTCCGTTGGCAAGTTTTTGCAAAGTGGATTTGTCAAGAATTTTCGAACGCGTTAACCTACAAAAAACGCAAACAGTTTTGACAAGCCCTAATTTTTTTCTGACGTTTTTGAATCGAGAGAGTAGAGCCAGTCTCGAGAAAACTGGTTGGGAAGTTTTGAACATGCAGGCGCAAGGGGCACGAACTTATTGGAAATACGATAACCGGAATCACATACAAGTAAATCGGCAAAGCCGAAAAATGCAATTTGTGGAACATGTTCTTGAAACTTTACAGTCCAATGGTCATACATTCTTTAGACACCGAATTAAGCATCGTACACCTTTGTGTAGAAAGAAAAACAAAAGTTTGTGTGCGGCCGGGGATCGTGCATCGCCAAACGAGCTATTGCACAAGCGATTTTGAATACGATATCGCGATGTTCAAAAGTTGTTTTCGACTGGTCATCCTCGTGGACTAGGCCGACGTGCGCAAAAGTTGTTCTCTTTGTTCTCAGCTCTCGAATGATATGTCAGACAGGTCGCAACGGTGCTTGGAGCTCAAAATATCGTTGGCAGTCAATGAGGAATGCCGATCGAAAAAATTGTCTGAACGGCCACTCCCCTACTACACAGACCGCTAGGAGCATCGGACAGCGCTGAGAGTAGCAAAAAGACCATCAGCGGAT
>JAQGBB010002314.1:0-11172 GCA_034691745.1 Prismatolaimus dolichurus | reverse complement strand
AGTTCAATGTGTGTACAAAGTTTCGAGCTACGGTCCATGTTTTGCCAGAGTGGGCACATTCACCCCACTTTACCCTAGTTTTTTTGTAGACGCACTGCGTGTGAAGAGCTGGCTCAGCTCTCTTAAACAACAGTCCATCGTCAAAGCAAAAAACGTACTCACCAAGATTAAAAACTGTACTCGACTTTTTTTTTGTCAATTTTAGCTTCATCAAACCCGATCTTTCATATTTTGTTTGCATTTTCTTGATTCTCTTGGGTTTTTACATATGGGTGAGCACTCTTGTAAACGTTCCAGAATCGCGAGTACAAATTCTGCCTCAGTCGATATAAATTGGGTTCAGTCGATATTTTCAACAAAAACAGCACACTACACAGAACAGCACGCCGACACACTAAAACTGTGATGGGTTGCCGCGCGCGAAGATCGCAAGTATGCTTGCCTACATTCTCTACCTTCCATCGATGCCAGTAGCTGATAAAAGTGCACCAAAAACTAATATCCAACATTCGTTTTGGCTTTAAATTTGAAAAACTTTCTCATCCAAAGGACTGCAACATTTATGCAAACAATTGTCCCGACCCCTTTCCCCCGTCCAAATGTTAGTCAGTGTTCTTAAACATCTTACCAGCTCCCCTCTTCCCCTAGCCGTTTACGTAAATAATGGATATTCCCTAAACTGTACAGGGTACAGTGAGCACGACGTTCAGCTCGGGGCACTCTTTGAACACGAGTAACAGTAGTGCCCGGTACCGGTTTCAAACCGGTACTTACCGGCTGTTTTAGGTACCGGTTTCCGGTTTCAAGCGAGTACCCGCCGACCACGACTGCTGATTGATTTTTCATTCTACTACGCGCGTGCTTTTCTCGAGCGAGAAGCAACCGATCGAAATGCAGCTTTTTTCAGTAGGTACCCCAAGTCAAAAGCTCGGAGCACTCGAAGACGGACATTGGGGGTGCAATGTTGGAGGCAGGGGAACGTTTTGAATTTGGTTCCCCGCGTAAAATTATCAATGAAAATGTGTTTTCCTGCTCTCTGGAACCTCTTGCGTGCGTTGTTCAAATGTTGTTTTTTACCGGTTTTCTGGTGGAACAGAAATCAATGTGTACAAAAGTTTTCTTTTTACCTCCTTTTTTCATCGATGTGTCACATCACCTTAAGGGTTAACTCTTGCCCAATGTGTAGTTTTAGTCGTGATAAAGTGTCGCTTGGACGTGTTGAAGTGAATAATACATACTTTGTCGTTTGTCGATTTTTAGGCACATTTTCATTCATTTAGCCCTTTTTGCAACGCCCGATTTATTTTGCTTTTTTACGAATTTTTCCAGGCTTGAAAAGTTAATTTTTTCTTTTTCGCAAATATTGCTGGAAAACTGACGGGAAACATGTAACGTAGTGTGCCTATGAGCCGCACGCCCGACTTGTTTGGAGTAACAGAGAAAAGGAAGCCACGATTTGTCGGCGTACAGTGGACAATGTACACTTTTCCTCGCTTTCCTGTAGGAAAAACAAAAAATGCATCACTGGCAAGTTGGTGCCTACCACTGGTAAGTTGTCGCCTCTCCTTGGCAAGTTACCGTCAACCAAGTTGCTCACATAGTCCGCCGGCTTTTATTCATTTTTGAAATGGTGGGTAGTGGGGAAGGCAGCTTTTCATTTCAAAAATAAATAAAGGCTAGCGGACGGTGTCAGGAACTTGGCCCGCAGTAGGAGCAACGTGCCAAAGAAAGGCGACAGCTTTTCAATGGTAAACGTAAATTTTCCAGTAGTGTCCAAAGGCATTTTGCCAATTCAAAAATAAATAAAAGCTAGCGGACGGTGTGAGCAACTTGGGCTGCGGCAACTTGCAAAGATAAGGCGATAACTTGCAAGTGTAGGGCCAAGTTGTCAATGGTACCAAAAGGTAGCCGACGGTGCAACTTGCCAAAAGTAGACCACAACTTGCCAATAGTAGGGGAATAAATGTTTTCTATTCAAAAGAGCAAGGCAAAACGTTATACATAGACAAATCGTGGCCTCCTTTTCTTTCTTCCTTCAAAAACTGATGCTGGCATTTTTTGTTGAAGGACCAGTTGTCTTTTTGGCTTTGCAGATTTACCTGTAGTAAAGACAAGTTTGCGCATTAGCCTCTTCGGAATCCCCTTTTTTTCGCTGAGCGTCGTGCACTTGAAAGTATGTCTTTTTACACACGTTTGGATTACCATATTCCGTCGTGTTTTGACTGCACA
Organism: Prismatolaimus dolichurus; assembly: GCA_034691745.1. Taxonomy (NCBI): domain Eukaryota; kingdom Metazoa; phylum Nematoda; class Enoplea; order Triplonchida; family Prismatolaimidae; genus Prismatolaimus; species Prismatolaimus dolichurus. The sequence goes on along the minus strand of JAQGBB010002314.1, from coordinate 8,943 downwards.
ATTTCAGCGTCAAACTCACAAGACTACGGTAATTCTTATAACAAATGTAACAACAAAAGATTCCGAAAAGGCTAATGGGGCAAGGTTTTCGCTTATTGCCAGCAGTCTAAAAATTTCATCCAACCAACACCCACTGCATATTGATATCGATTGCAAACTTAAGAGCTTGGGTTTGCTTTTTTAACCCGTAAGCGCAATCCTACGCAACAGATTTTTTCTCTTCGTGGGGGCCACAGCTTGATCGGGAATTTTTGCTACTGATTAAAAAGGCAAGCAGAAACGACTGTCTGGCATGCTTGAGAAGCTTTGCCGCCTGGCAGCTAGCTAGTGGCATTTACGTACAGGTGCGGCTAGATGCATTACAGCTACGTAAGATACATTCACTTGTACGTCTGGTACGTAACTGCTCCCGACTTGTATTGTACCGAAATAGCAACAACCATCCGTTTGATCGGTCGGCGGATTGGGGTTGCTTTGCATTTACGTAATATATGCGTGCCTATGAAAGCTACCAACAAACGAGCGCACGTACTCGCAGTGCAGCTAACCGCATCATTAAAGCTAACGCGCTCTGACTTTCAACTTAGCTAACGCGCGCGAACTAACACACGACATTTACATAAACATCGACAGGCAGGCAAGAGCTAGCCGGAAGACGGATCGGCGGAGAAACCTATCACCACACTTCAGACCCGCGAGGCGGAACATTAGCTGGGCTTTCTTGACCTAGAGTATCATCGATCGCTTGTTGCTTCGCCGTATCGAACTGTTGCTGCAATTTATTCTTCAAGTCTTGACTTAGCGTCTGCTGCTTACGCTGCAGTTCGTCGAGTTGACCTTATAACTCTGTATGCTGGCGTTGGAGTTTTTGCTTTTCTTGCAGGTGAGCTTGATCGAGTTCGCCTTTCTACTCTTGCAGCTGCTGCTGCTGCGTCTTCTCCTACTGTTAACAATGAACTTTTTTCTAATCACATAACAGCGCTGCAGCCTCATCTCGCTGCTGTTTGAGCTAATTTGCAAAAGTTGCCTTGTGGTCTTGAATCTGTTTGTCCGCTTTAGTGTTCATCTTCTGCAACGACTGATTGCCCAATTCGACGACCGAGCGTAATCGAGTGACACTACCCAAACCCGAACATTGTTCTTGGTAACTCAATTTGTACATCGGTATCTGCAACTATTGCGCAAATCCGTACGACTAAATCTTCAACGAGAGCAGCACAGAATGTGCCAGCAAGTGTCCTTCCGGGTTTTGCATTGCAATTATAACTTCTTGTCGCAAGCCAAGTTTGTATGATTACAACAATATAACACTTTCGGGCTCTCACTTTCGCGTTTTTATTAGCTTTATTATCACTTTAATTAGCTCTATTAGTTTAGTTAGCTCTATTGGCTTAGGTAGCTCTATTAGCTTTATTAGCTCTATTAGCTTTATTAGCTTTCTATTATTAAACGAAAAAAGTCGGCGAGAAGAAAGACGGTCATAAAGGGGTGTTGTACATATTGACGTCCTTGACCAATTAATTCTACAGATGTGGGCAGATCACAAATTTGACCAATTAGCACAAGAAACGATGATGTGAGATAGTCTACTCAAGAGTCAAGAGCACTTTTTACACTGCTCACGTGCATCCAATCAGAAAGTGTAGTTCTCAATGCTTGGTTTTCATTACCGTATCCCCATTTGGTTCTTGGTATCACTCTAGCCGCTTGCCCATACTGTTTTTGATTGGAGGGAAAACTAACTTTTTTGTTCCCAAACAGTCAAATGAAACCGAAAAAAATGGCCTGTCATTCGCATATGAAGCACAATATATCTGCAATGTTGCAACTGCAGACGGAATGCGCTGACGTTTTATCCAGTCCAGCTAACAGTGGATTATGCATTTTGCTCTTGCAAGCTTTTTGTTGTGCAACGTCCAACAGAGAAGTTTCTGATATTGGTTGTGGCGCTGACTGAACGTTTGCACGTATTCTGAATATCTCTCCGTGCATTTCTTGAGCTAGCCAGCTGGCAACCACCTGATACACGTGAAGCTAAATTTCTGCGGCGTGCGGCACAGTTCAAGTACTTATTAGGCTTGATTTCACTATTTCAGAATCGTCACATGTTGCTCGATGTGCAAAACTGTAATGCCCGGATTATCGTGGGTCGCTGGCGTCGCAACACTGCTGATCAGCTTGCATACGCATGGTGAGTTTCGACTTATACGACAGCTGATAAAGCAGGATCTATGTACCTACCTTGCACACGATGGGAACCTGGAACTGCAGAGCAGTCATGACTAAATTGCCTGACATCGCGCAAGCGGCCACAGCGAAACAGTGACCATCCTTGAAGCCAAAATGTATCCTATGTTAGCAAAGGGCGATATGCTACAGATTTTGGAGAAGCTTTTATAAGTGCACCGCGTTTCGACCAACGTGATGCATAAACAGGCAGATTGGGTATTGTGTTTCATGCCTGCTGATGGCAGAAAATAGGAAAACATTCGAGCAGACTTTAGATGACCCAATTAGGCAATACCCAACAGGGCCGTAAAGGAAAGCTTGTTGACGGCGTGAACGTTTCCTCGCAGGGCTTGTTAAAGCAGACATAGCTTCTTGCGTCTACTTGTGGCTGTGCAAGCAAGCCTCCACTAGCGCTAGCCTCCACCTTCTCCTACGCGTTTGCAATTTAAATTTTTCTCATTTGTGCATCCTGCGAATTCGGCTGTCTAGCACGATATTGTTTGTCTCTGCTCGCATGACACTTTGCAACGAAATTGATGACTATTTTCGCGTGAGTGACAACGTTTCCGCTTCATAGCTGCTGCAAAGTATCTGGACTCAAGCAATAATCGGTCTGGTTCATCAAGGTATCATTTGTGGGCTTCATAAATTTGGAGAACAACTTTAATTCTTGTCTTTTTTTCTCATCCCAATCGGCGGTTCGTTTTAATCATCTTTGCGGTTTTGTGTTGGCGAAGTGAGCTCAAAAGCGTTTACTGAAAGCTCTTTGTTTGATCAGCACTGCCCTCGCGATCTACTAAACGACGTGTTTACTTCGAAGAATCCTGAAAACCGAAGCAATGAGCGCTACTCTTTGATGTTTTAGCTAATGTTTGCTGTCACTGTCATCAAGGACCTCCCGTGCGTCTGTCTCGAACGATGTTTCGTTGGTCTCTGTAACCATCGATTTTGATCGCACTGCTTAGTAGAAAGGCCACATGCGATCCATTATTGGTTTATCAACTAATTTATGACAGGCTGTAAACGAACTTCAATATTCTGTGAAGCTCGATCTCTCATGATGCACGAATTTTGGAACCTTTCGAAGGCGAAGCCCATTTAAAGCGTCCGGAAAAAGTCGATCTGTGGAGGCTATCGATAGCAATGGAAGAGTATGAACTTTAACAAAGGAACATTACGTAACGCCTAGCCACGCGCCTTCCGTTTTCGTGTAGAACAACGTATGCAGTCTAAACAAGGCTACTCCTGTCCACTTTTTCCGGACGCTTTAGTTTTTACTCATGTTGCCAGTTCGCAAAATTTGCTGAAGGACATATTTGAAAACCACCACATTCCGCTTCCCTTGGATAAGCCGACAACATTATAGCTTAAACGAAACGTCATTTACCATCCGCGCAAACATTACTTTCTTGTTCCTCTTTGGCCAAAAACAAAGACGAGACGTGCAGAACCTACGTAGTACATACGTAATATTTGGTTGGCGGCTTTCGCTTCGCTGGATAGAGCCTTATAAGCTAGCGAAATATTCCTTCTGGATTCACACGAGCAGATGATAATTAAATTATTTGACAGGAATAAAGCCACACCAGCTAATTCCTAACTAATTCTTGATGGAGACATATTCGAGGTGCTGACACACACATTTCTCGCGCTCTCTTTTTGAGGGCATGTGGATTTATTGCGGGGGCCTCTGGGAGATACACGTCGGCGCTTCAACTCGGCGTTTCCGGGCGCTGATCTAATTCCCGGCGCCAAGTAGGAGCGCGTAAACAGCCCAAATAAGCTTCGTTCGCTGTGCTTACTTGCTCAAATGGAACTTTGCGCGACGAAGCGACAAATCAGATCAGCGCCCTTTTTCTTCCTCTTGTTTCTAACCATTAGCACGGTTTCGTGTTGATGAGCGTCAGTCTTCATCTTTTGCGGTCTTGCCAAAATGATATTCGACGGAAAGAGAAGTGCTGCCGGCGTTTTACTTTGCACATGCTTGAAAATAATTGCGTTAGCACTTACATTTGTCTCGTCATCGGCGACGCAGAATCTCTCTATAGTCAATGATCACGTTATACGGACCGGATCGACCACGCTAATAAAAGCACAAAACGACCAGCAGTGTAGTTGTATCATACGCGTCTTTATGTCGGACAATTCAAACATCGTTCCCGACGTGGATCTAGAAAACAACGCCGAACAACTCTGGAGCATAATCGCAGAGGAAGCCGACGATGGCGCAGCGGTCAGTACGACACCAAAAGTACGCGCATCGCAGTTGCTAACGAATTCGAGCAAGATCCCGTCGTTGAAGAAGCAACGATTCATGAAGTGTCTCGTGGAACACGTTCAGCATGTGCTGGAGGTGTTGGACAACAGTCGTCAAACAAAACCGGGTAAGTTTAACGCCTTGATGGACACGTCTTGAGCTATAAATACAGCTGAGCACCATATTAATAGGCTACTGTCCAGACTATTTCGACGGAGTTCTTTGCTGGCCCGAGACTCGAGCGGGCATGATGGCCACAACGGCGTGTCCGGATACCATTGAGGGTGTCTCCTACGAGCCAGACGGTGGGCGAACGAGCTTACTGCTGACAAGCAGCATTGAAGGATATTCAATACCTTTAGCTAACGCAACAAGAATGTGCATTCTCAACGGAACGTGGTCGCCGAAGGCCGACTACAACTCGTGCATTCCGTTAGACTACGAAGACGATGATGTATGGTTTCATTTAGCCTTGCTTTCGCGGTCGCTCTGTGCAAACTCCATTTCCGCCCGTCCACACAGGTTTTCCTCAACGAGATTCCAGAGCCACATCTGACGATCATCTACTACATGTACTGGCTGGGCTACAGTTGCTCTCTCGTGTTCTTGCTCGCAGCGCTTGGAATATTTCTATACTTCCGGTAGGTTACTTACGCTGGAATAAGCCCGACGTGCTGCCAGCCATTTTATACCGTAATCGTAACTTGGGCTACATTACGTTTCCAGATGTCTTTGGTGTTTGCGCAATATAATTCACACGAATTTGATTGCCTGCTTTGCGCTCTTCAACATTGCCTGGATACTCTACTCAATCATCGGCCACGCTGTTAGTAAATGGTCGTAAATCTACGCCAAAATATTGACTATCAGTGGCAGTTTAGAGCACGCAAATGTAGCCATTTGCAGGCTGAAGGGAAATATGAGGAGCCCAGCTGGTAGAGTGGACATGCGTACTCTTTGCAGGTGCTAAAACGAGCGGCTGTTGGCGATGACGAAGTTGAAGAGGCGTCGTTGACAAAAGCGAAGACCACACTTGAGGACCATCGCAATGGCATTCAGTCGCATGCAGTGGTGTGTATTTTTAACATCACCATTTGGCGCGGCGCCCAAAGTTGCTTGAATTTGCGTGTCTGCGCTGCAGCACTTGTGCGTTGTACCGTCGATCGTTCTCAAATATTTCACGACATGTGAGTTCTTTTGGATGTTCATCGAGGGGGCGTTTCTCTTCATCAACATTATGTTCTCATTTTCATTCGCGAATCGGGTTCGCTTCTGGATGTTTGCTCTAACTGGCTGGGGTATGTTAAAAGCCAGAATTGGGCCTTACATCCTGTACCTGACTCCCATCGCCTCGAATCCATAGACCTTAAAACACTCTACATACCTTCAGGACTTCCACTCTTCTTAATAATCGCAATGCTGGTTGCTCGTTTGCACAAGGAAATCCCAGAACAGTAAGCACTGTTACGCCTACAGTAATCAGTAGCTAAAGCAGCTAGCAATACCACACTTTTTCGACTAACCTCCAGTGAGGTGCAGTTCTTTTGATTGACAGAAGCTCTATTTCCACCTGCAGATGCTGGGACGGCCTACCTGAGCTCGACTACATATTTCTCGGACCCATTCTCGTTGTGCTCATGGTAAACCTGATATTCGTTGCGATCATCATCTATGTTGTATTTCGAAAGCTGCAAGTGACCATCCAAGCGGAAGCTAAACGGTACAGGTACGGGTCAGACGGAAATGTCGGAGCAGACGTGAGACCATGAGAATACAGTAATACACCCAATCCATGCAGGAAAACGATCAAGGCACTCATCATCTTGTGTCCCTTGCTGGGTGTCAACTACATCGTGGTCATTATTCTGCCCAGTCATCCCGGTGCGTGTTCATATCGTCTCGATGGCAACGTTGTTGCATAGCTGGTATATCCATTTCAGAGTGGCTAAAAATACTGCTTTCTTACGCCGTCACCGCAATGAGTTCGCTGCAGGTGTGCTTTTCAGAGGATGTGTTCCGTACTTTTCTGACTAATCCCCGACTCGAATTATCGTTGACTTGCGATGCCCTCCTGAGCGCAAATTTCATATGATGGTTTTCAATGTTCGTTATACCTAACCGATGAAACTGCTTCGGCAGCTATAAAGGGGATTAATCAGAAAGGTTCGGCGTGGCGAAGATGTACGAAAATCAAACGCTGTTTATATTAGGGATTGGTTGTTGCTCTACTCTTCTGCTTTCTCTCAAATGAGGTTCGTGCATCGGCACACAATGTTCGCTAATCATTCTAAACATTAACCTAATATTCGGACAGGTGAAGACAGCAATTCGCCGGACGTTCTGGTGGAAAATATTGAAGCGCAGTCATACAAGCGTGTTCCGCAGCACAGTTCAGCGTGCAGAGTCTGTGCAGAGCGAATGTCCGACGATGCTGATGGCCGAATCGGTTGCATCGTTGGGCAGCAATGTACAACGAGGTGGCGGGCGAATCAGCTCGATGAACGGTAGCACCGCGAAAGGTGGAAGTCATCATCGAGCCCCAAAGATGATCACTCGCCAAGTGATAAGAATGGATCAGGCGGGAAAGCTTTACTCGTGCGGGTACGACAGTGTCGCTGTAAGTGAACGCCAAACGGCAGCGAGTGTGCCCAGCACTGCAAGTAGGCTGACGTTTCTGAACAATAACACTGTGAAGTCACCGCAGCGATCGGCGGTGCAACAGCTGAAGACAAAGACGTGGCCACAGCCGATTGCAGCTGCTGGTCAAGCAGCGCGTGACTCGATCGAACTTACTGACACGGGTGATCGTGACCGAAATCATAATTGTGCTGCAAGTGGCAGTTGTGAAAACTCGTCGCCTGAGGTTGTGATACGAATACATATGACGGAGCCGTCGAGCTAAATTGTTAACAAGGGTTGTTTTACGAATACGAGTCAGTTTCAAGTCGGAGTTGTTTTGCTTATGTGACTTCGATGCTATGACCTATGAAGTATCTAGTGAGAGAAAGTGAGGCTTCATCTTTTGCCAAATGTGTGAATACCGTTTACTTCAAAAGTATCCATTTTTCGCACCCTAAAATCTGTTCCCTGCACAGTCCCCACGAGTAATGCGTTGTATATACTTACATGTATGTAATGTATGGCTATCTATCGACCCTGTTTTGATGACTCATGCTTACACTCTATGTCAGATGACGACGACACATAGATTTATACACATGAATTTTGCAGTGTAATTAATGTGCAGCGAAGAAAATGTTGGCGTACTTTTCTGATTAATTACCTCTGATGTGTTTGGATTCGCTTTATTATTTCATCACATGCACCACGATCGTACGGCAGTTACAGTTGACATTGCCTCAGTAAGCAGAGGCTGATGACACAGCGCAAGCACATTGTATGCACGAGTAGTGTCTGCTTCAAATCTGCTCTGCATCAAATCCAGAAAGACGGGTCGGTCAGTCGATGGAGTAGTCGAAGTTGGCCGGACAGAATGCGACCTTAAGCAGCTGTTGGCGGTGATACCCTCGACTTGCAGCTTCTTCTCCTCGATCATGGCGATAAGCTCCCCTCCCTTCACACAGCTGATTTAGAGGCACATCACGTTTTACTGGTTTTATTTGGGCGCCGAAGTTACGTTCGGGAAATTAGGGACCCCGTGAAACAAAAAATATTTGCCCCCCCCCCCAACGACCGTCTCTATTCTTGCAGACAAAAACGTTTTACCTAAAAAACCGGTTTGGCTTGGAAGACCAGATTTTTCGAAAAATCTTTTTCCTACAAAATTAACCCACGTAACCAAAATGCCATTGCCAATTGAATTTTGTTTTGTGGAAGGTAAGTATGGCGCAAATGATGCATCAAAGATATGACTTCTCAAAATGCGACACCGAAATAACCTAACCTCTGGATGCTCTTCGGCGAGGCGAAGAACTGTATTTCTGCGCTTTTCTCGATGTCTTCGCTGACCGTTCTGCTGCTGCTTCAACTGCCGCTGTTTGGCGAGAAGCTCGTTAGGTAATGATATAGTATTGGAACTGTTTAAAAAAATTTTATTTTGCTACCATTCGACGTAGTTTTTCATGGAGAGTTCAAATATGTTAATATAAAAGCTGGGAGAATTTTGTTTTATGACTTTTGCCTAAGCCTAATTTTTGGTCCAAGCCTAAGCCTAATGAAGCCTTCAAATTTTCCTGAACGCAATGTGCACCACTCCTTGATGTCCATAAAAGATTACGTTGACAGAGCTGACAAAAGAAAAGGGAAAAAGCGATATGACAGGCAAAATAACAAAAATCGTGCACCGCGAAGAAGAGACTGTGTGTGTGTGTGTGTGCGACAAGCTTAAAACGTGGGAAAAAGCAGTGCTGGAACCAAAAGCGGTAACGCGATGTGAGCGGACGTGCGATAATGCCTGGGAAAAAATAAAAGCAGCATGAGAGAGCAAACTCGACCAA
>JAQGBB010002313.1:0-11172 GCA_034691745.1 Prismatolaimus dolichurus | reverse complement strand
CAATTTGTACATGTGTGAAAAGTGAAGGGCGCACATTTGTCAGTCGTCCTTCGTTCCTCGATGCCGACGTCTGATCTGGTCAGTCATTTTGTCTGCCAGTGCCAAAGTGCCGACACGCTCTGCTGAGTGTTCTTCGTGAATAAATCACATGCCGACAGGGCGCGTATATGCATAGCCAGAATGCTTTAGCGAGAAAGATGAGTTGTGCTCATCGTTTGTGCAGAAATTCGATACAGTGAGGCAAAGCCGAGTTTCTCTCTCTGTTGTTAGGACCAGTAAATCTGTCGCTTCATTTGAACGAGTAGAATAGGGCGTAGTTTCTTGCAATTTTGCGTGCTCCGCAGTTTTGCACAGCAGTTAAGCTCGGTCCACGAACGATAAAGAAATGGATTGTATATCCTCTGCATGCAAGGCAGATAGACGCGCGGAGTTGTGAACGGCGAGCTGCGCTTTCATAACGTGTGCAGGTGCAGTGTAAATTGTCGCCTCCCTGCCGTTGACTGATGACAGTGACATGGCACTGATTTATGCTTTCGTTTATGGTGGGTGTTGTGCGTACAGCGGTTGGCTGACACACTTTGTTGTTGGTCCCAGTCCGTAATTGCAACCAATCATAGTTACATGTGCTGCACGATGTGCACGTGTGCTGAGTGAAATGACTCGTGTGACTCGTTTTCTCGTTCGCAATCTGTGTCGTCAGAGTGACCGTTTGAGACATTTATCGCGAAACGCTGTCGAGCAAGTAGTTTCCTCACTGAGTGTCTCAGGTTACTTTAAGATGTCGGTGGTGCATGGAATCGTCAAGAAAGGTCGTACTCTGCGTTGGCGTCATGATATCTCACTTTCTTTGTCTCGCTGCAGTGTCGGCGCGAAAACCGAAACGGCATTCCTCGTCGCTCGACTCGTTTGCGGCGTCTTTTCTACCTGTTTTAACTCGGTCCTGTGATTGATTAAGAACTCCACTGTTCTTACACTCTGTCCGCTTTTGTGCCTTGTGCCGTATGTCACCCGTGCTATCATGTGTTAGCTGATTGTTTAAAGTTGACTATGCACAACGTTATTGCATGCGCACATTGTGTTGACCGTGTAAACGGTGTGAGTGCTGCCAAGTTCTTCGATATTGAGCACATTTTGACCTCAAAAGTTGAGTCTCACGCCTGCTCGATACTGAGTGGCGCACCTTTGTGTAGTTAGCTGACAGATGCAAATTCGGCTCGCCAGTTTTATACGCTGCGTGCGCAGTGTCGAGTGTGACGCATGCCGTGCATGTGCTTGCCATACGCGGCTTTGAGCCGATAGACGTCGGACGAGCAGCTAACGAACGATATTTTTTTCTTGAATTTCTCACTTGTTGTTTGCTTTTCTTCCGCCAAATCCGCCTTTTCGCACGGCCTATAAAGCAGGCCGGTTGTCTCGGCCTGGAAATCGCCTCGTTTCTGCGATGTGGGCATCATCGTTTGCTCAACTGTGTTAGCTTATATCGTAGCTCGCCTAATAGCTGTCGTTTCTGTGTGCTTCAGTTCCCAGTTTTACAATGCCTCGTCTACAATACCAGGCTCTCGTTTTCGTATAGCGATCCGAGCGTCAGGCGTTGCTTGTCGCTGAATTTCAACGCAGTTAGCTAATATAATAGTCATCCATCGTCGTTCGAGATTGAAGCTACTTTTCTCTCGCGGTCTTTATCGCCCTCATGCAGGCATTGCATCGCTTCTTTCCTCTCTGCTCGCGTGGTCGCAGCTACACGGTGAGCGGGCTCTCGCCCGACGATGAAGTCCCAGCGTGCTTTCGCATCGATGGAGGAAGTGCCCAACAGGGATCCTCCACGACGCAGCAGGAGTATCCTCCGTCGTTGACGAAGAAGAATCACCGACGGGCGAGGCGACGAAATGTTAGTCTCGTTCGCTTTCGAAGTGTTGGCACTATCGATCGAGAACCAGATGAGGAGGTATATCTGAAAATTCTTTACCTCGGTGTGTTTGTTTGTGAGCGTCGTACTCGAGTTATAGCGCCATTAACAGTTGGTGGTGTAATACGTTCAACATATAGTACGTTATGTAGGTTTATCTTTATTGTCGTCCCCCGCCATCGCCGTAGGTTGATCGTCGATGTCGCCTGGCCACACCCTTAGCCTTGTCGATTATCGTTCTAGACGGCGACCGGATGACTGTCTTATCTCTTACGTGAGGTGTTTTTCTCGAAGGATTTTGGGACTGCATCCGTTGGAGAACTGGAGGGAGGCGGAAAGAGGTTTGGGAATTACGCCACGGGGGATAGTCAAATGTTTGGTGTCCCCGACCGGTCGAGAGCTGAGAATTGCAGTGCGTCGTGCGTGCGAGACGTAATGTTCAATACGTTGAGCTCTGCACGCCTGCAGTCGATCGTCGTTCGTCCCCCCGTTCTTTTCGATCGAACCAACGCGTCGCTATATTTGTTGTTATTTATTTGGTTTGCTCGCTGATGTTATCGCGTTTAGTTGCTTGAGAAGTTCGAAAAGGAGAACTTCCAGGCGGAGTACATCCATCTCTTAGGCAGTGTTGTATGTACTCTTGGTTGAATGCTCTTGCTGCCGGTTTGCATCGCCGTAGTTGAACGTGTTGCAGGAGGAGAGGTGGTTTGCTGTGTATTGTACATCGCCAAAAAATACCTGTTGACGTTACGGTTTGCGAGATTTTCACGAGAATGAATTACCGCTGAGTTGGCAGCAAAAGAGATGAACAACGTGAATGTGCTTGAGCTTTGTTCTCCATCGGGCGAGAATATTACGGTGAGCGAATATTTAAGCAACTTTTATCTCCGTCTAGACTGCCGACAGCGTTGTCAATGTACACTACTTGAAATCCCTCAAATCCAATGGGATATTGGATCCGAATGATTGCGTTGCAAGCGTCGTCGACGATCGGGAGCAGGTCGGCCAGTTGGCAACGATTAAGATCTTTCCCCTTATGACCTAATTACTTTGTGTGATTCGTTTTGCATTTTCGTTTTCCTTCTCGTAGATTGTTGCCGTCTACGATGAAGACACCTCATCCCCATCGGCAACCCGCGGTGTTTTCTCGCAAAGCCGCGCGAGTACAACAAGCAGTGTCGGTACAAGTAGTCCCGATCTCTATCAACGGCAGCAACATCCACCGTCACCTGGAATGCCGCTTGTTACCACACCTACGAGTGCACCTGGTGTTGCGACAGTACAACCGTCGTTGCCGAGTTCACCGGCTATTGCTAGGAGTACGTTTTTTACCTCGTCGGCAGATTCGGGAGTGGTTGCTGATGTCGCGGCTCGTCGGTGTCGACCGTCAACGTCGACACCGCGTGATGATCGACAGTGTGCGAAACAGAGGTGGTCGACGCAACCGAATCTTGCGAGTGAGGACGAAATGGCGAGTGGAGATGGCGGGGATGGAAAAGTAAATGTTCTTGGTCTAAAGTGTGTTTGAATGCTAATGTTTTTTATATTCATGCAGGCTAAAGTGTCTTTTATGAATGGATCGTTACCACGGGATTTTAACGCGACGCCGTCGGCGTCGTTTATTCGCAATTCGCATCGCAAGTCGAGAATCACTGATGACGTGCTGGAGACGGCGGAACGAATCGGCGAAGAGTATTGGCAGGTGAATGTTACTAAAGGGTGTGTCAAAAGTGGATAGGATTGACCTTGTTTTGACTGCATATTTTGTTCTACATGAAAACGTAAGACGCGTGGCTAGGTGTTACCTAATGTTCAATTGTTCGAAAGTTCATACTCATTGTTATCGATAGTCTCGATAGCTTTTTTGTCGACTTTTTCCTGACGCTTTAGCGCAAACTTGAAAGCGATTTGCAACATGGCGGTAAAGTACCTTTGTCACCACTCGCGTCAGTCGAGAACGATCAATGCGAGTCGATCGACGAAGATTCGAATGCACGTTCGAAGACAGCCAGTTCGGGTGTTATGGCTGAGAGTCTCCAACGTGCGAATACGCGCAGACTTGGAACACGAATTCCTATTAGTCTTACTAAAGGTGGGAATCACTATTTTTCCTTTTCCTCGTCGAATTCGCTCTCTCTAGGTGCTGATGGACTTGGTTTTATCGTTACCAGTCGCGACAACACCTCGGGTGGGGAATGTCTCATTTACGTTAAAGATGTTATGCCACTCGGTGCTGCTATTGTCGATGGAAGATTGAGAACGGGAGATCGAATTCTTCAGGTACATTCTACTCACTGGGCTTTTCATTGGGCACACAAAGCGATTTTAGATTGATGACATCGATGTCTCTGGTATGAGTCAGCAAGATGTTGTGCAAATTCTACGCGGGGTTCGTGTTGGACAAACGGTCGAACTTGTCGTGTCGAGACAGGAGGCGCCGGAGACGGCGTCGCCGCCACCTTTACCGCGACAACTTCCGGTGCGTGCAATCTCCGTCTGTCTGGGTGAAGAACGATTTGACCCGGGTTCACTTTACAGCCCGAACCGCTAGAGAACGAACGGGTTTGTTCGAAAGAGACGAGTTTTCCATCGACGTCGGCGGGGTACGAACGTCTGATGTTCGAGATTCCGCTCAGTTATACTGGAAGTGCTGGGCTCGGACTCAGCGTTAAGGGAAAGACGTGCACCGAGCAGGGCATGACGCGCGATTTGGGCATTTTCGTCAAGTCAATTATGCATGGTGGTGCTGCACATAAGGTATGTTGTATACATTCCACGGGGGTGGGGATTGGAAAAATTCCCCGGGGGGTTTTCCAACGAAAAAAATTTTGCGACTAAAATATTGCATTTTTTACTATTTAAAATTTATTTTTTATTTTTAAAAATTTACACGTGCGAGATAGGCGGGGGATTTGCCACCCCTACAGTTACCCTTCACTTTGACAGGACGGTCGACTTCGAACAAACGACCAACTAATCGCTATTAATGACGAAGAACTTGGCTGTTACGCAAACGAGGACGCGATGAATGCACTGCGACGAATTATGCAAAATATCGGTGCTTCCGCCCCGAGTATTCGTCTCACTATTCTACGCCCTCGTCTCGATCGAGGAGTTATTCATCAACCGCGACGTTCATCGGGGTTTGATGACTCGAGTCTTGAACTCCCATTGAACATTCCTCGTGACAGCACGGCGGCAACTTTCTTCGTGCCTCCTTACGGCGAATATGCGGTCGTTTTGAAGTCTCCGTCGAGACAGGACGATGTTCAGATCGTCGATGATGAGGAGGGTGGCTATTATGCAACGGTCGCATCCTCGTCGGCGAAGGTGGTCCCGCCACCGGTGCCACCGAAGAGTGCGGGCGTTGAGCAAGAGGAAGTGTTTTTGGGATCGCCTTATGAAACGATCGCGGTGAATAGGAATGGCGTGGATGACGAGGGGTTTGTCAGGGATGGACCGGGCAGGTTGTCTATGTCCGAGAAGAGACATGGAGCGGCGAAACTCGATCCGGCACAGACGGCGACGTATCAGAGGATTAAACATGGGAGACAGACGAGTGGTATGTACTGTGTGTAGAGGTGGGAGATGCTTTGCATGGGTGCGACTTTTTCTAAAGGGAAAGGGTATGGAAAATGTCGGCAGTCGTTTTGGTGTAGTGCTTAGATGAAAATGTAAGGCGATGGGTAGGCGTTACGTGATGGTACATTGTTCGAAAGTTTATACTCTCTCGTTGTTATCGATAGTCTCTGTACGATTGTTGCCGACTTTTTTCGGCCCCACTCTTTATATGCACACGCTTGCTTTTGCACTGCACTTTCGCTTTAGCTACTATGCGTATTGATTTAGCTCCTGTTGAATCTTGTACGCTTACGGATCACACGTCGCAGTTGAAGATGGTTGACGGTCTGGACCATCTTCGACAGACAGAAGGTGAAGGACAACTCTTTCTTCTGCTGTTATTTTGCCTTTTTGTTGCTGTTTTATTGCACTCTGCCAGCAGCGTAGAGTATTGTACAATAGAATTAGTCAGTTACGTATTTCCTCGTTTCAGGCCCAGCGAGGCGAAGTATGAGTGAAGAAAGTTTGTCGATTCCGACGAAGAAAAGCACCGAAAAACGACAAGCACCACTCGCACCTCATGTTGTTCCGAGAAGTAGCAGCGCTGATAAGCAACTTCTTATTCACGAACTACCGACCATGATGGTGAATGGCGGAGCGACTGCACCGGTTCCTCGTATTCAGATGCGCGAGAAGAAGAGTGGGGTGGCACAAATGAATGCGATGCGCGAACCGCATCCGATTCAGAGGAACACTAATACGAGCTTTAGAATAGCCGTTGATAAGTCTTTACCGTCACCGTCCGATGACGTGGAGAACGAGCGGGCGCGTGAGTGGACTGAAGCGGGTATGTGCATGGAGTATGTACAGTACGTGTAGAGGGTATTGATTTGTTTTTCAGCTGTCGATTTCGACGGAGGTTACTCCCAGCAGCGCCAAGAGGAGTTCATGGCTGCGTTTACGTCCGCGGATACATCTATGGCGACTGCCCCAGTGGAGACTCGTGAGCGTGTCTTGTCGATGTCGGCGAAGATCGAACAACGCGAGAAAGATCGACGGAGGTCGGAAAGTGGATCGGGTGGATTCTCGTTTAAGAAACTTTTTAAGTTCGGGAGTCGAAAGGAGGGGAGCAAGAAGGATGTTAGGGAAGGCTCGCCGCCACGTTCGCCGAGTAATGCGGGGCGAACACAGCGCGTGGAGGATCAGGAAGCGAAGATGGCACTTGAAGAAGAAAAACAACGGTATGTGTATGTTTATGTACAGTACGTGGGATATGGGCAGATTTTATGCGAATTTTTACGTCAGAAGCCCTGACGATCACACGTACAGTACGATGTGCAGAAGAGCCCAGTGTTGTAGAATTCGTGCCGAGTACGACAAGTTGAAACGAGCGGAGCAAGCTTTTCATCAGCAACAAGCTTTGCACGAAGCGAATCGATCTTTTATTGACACTGCTTCGTCGAGTGACGCAGCGTATCGTCGCGTTAAACAACCGTCTGCTTGGCGACCGCCTGAGAGTGTGCAACGGGTGCGACGACCTGAATCGCAGATTGTCGGCCCAAATTATGCACGATATCCGCCCCAGACGGAGAGATTCGATCACGACCTGGCTTCGAATTATGCTGTTACACCTCATAGAGGCCAGGAGGAACGAGTTTCACCTCCGTGGTATGGCGTTGTGGCGCAGGCGCCACAAGCACCGCCGCGAAGACAACGAGTCGAGTCGGAGCAACATGAAGCGGCGTTGATTTACTACAACAAGGGTAGCTTGCGCGATTATGAGGTAAATGTTTGTGTACGTAGTTGCATTGTTTTGTTTAACTAATCTTGTTGGCGCGGGTCTTACAATGTGTTCCCAAGCAAGGTTGGGCCAGACAGGGTTTAAGAAGAAGAATTTGGAAGCTCGCTAGCTTAAAGGAAGAACATCATGTAGTCCATGCGGAAGATACGGGGTTCGATTCTCTGTTCGAGGCAAATAAATTTTGCATTCATTTCCTTACGTTGATATAGTACTTGGCAATCGTGAGATGCGCCAAGTGTATGCTGCATGTATACATTATGTGCAATGTACGTTTGGTGAGAAGTGGAGATCTCGTGTGTTCGTTTATGATGATCGTTGATAAGGCTGATTGGTCTTGCACCGATGATTTATCACCTTGGAGAACTGAAACAACGCCGAGATTTCTTTTTCTGGGATAGAATTGAATTTAACTTTCTAACAGTCCACAGGGCGTACAGTGCTTAGATATAGCCTTTATTGTATGTGCTAGTGCTGCAGCGTAGAGTGGCTTCCATTCATTTCTGCTTAAGTTGGTTGAGGTATTCGATCAGGCTTCTAAATTTGTTTTCGCTGCTTCTCCGAACGTACTCTGAGTGTAGACTTTAATGCTTTGAGCGCAGTGGATGGTTCTATAGAGCGCGGGCGTATTTGTTGCTAGGAACGCCGTCGACAACAACTCGATGAGGAGCGTCGACGGCCAGATGGTGCTTGTACCGTTGCTGATGGTAGCAACTTTGTCTTCCATAACAAGCTGTATCGGAGTCTCGAAAGGTTGGTGGTGGGTGCTCCGGTCGTTTAGGCTAGTGTGCATGCTGTTTGGTCTTTCGAATTCACTTGCATCTGCTGATCCACCAGCTCCACGTGCATGCTATTTCTCACTTTTCCTAGCTATCTTTTGTTGCATGTTTTACGCTCTTTCAAGCTTTTCAAATTTTCTCACGGCGTCCAGCTTGAGCATCGTGTCGTTTTCGTTCCATGCGTGAGGTTCGGACGTTTCCTCGGTGTTGTTTTGAGAACGTTTGCATATTGTATAAAACTGAATTTGCAGCCTACACAAATATGCGTGCTTGCACCAGTTTGGTTATTCTTGCTTGCGTAGTTTCTAGCCGCCGTTGTATGTTTGCATTTTCTATTCCTCATGCCATGCAGTGCAACAAGCACGCCTGACGCACCGACATACTGTCACACCGTTGAGTGGTACAAGTGTAGCAGACGTATTGAATGTATGCTCCATCATTGTAGACCATATCAGCAGCAGTCGCCGATGCCCCGCCCGTCTACACAAATGGCGAGTGGCTCGACACCGCAAACGCAGGGCATGTCACCTTCGATGCTCCACCGCGCACAGCTGGTGGCACCGGCAAACGACATGAACGGCGTGGTGCCGGCGACAAGAGCCGCAGACGTACGACCGTCGGACTATTTAATGGCGTTGGGGGCTCAGCGCGCTACGACGAACAGTGGGCATACGCTAGTGAACCAGCAGGCGGCGATGAACAACAGTCGCAGCGCTTTCACTCTTCAGCAACCAGTAGTCGGCAGTATAGAGAAGCAGCGTATTCTTCTTCATCAGCCCGCCAACGCGATGCGACAGCACGCGGCAGGCGAGCACAGCTTCCAGCGATCTGGTATGATGTCATATGTACGTACAGTACGATGGCATGTGTACGTACAGTACATAGGCGCATGCATGTTATACGTATTGTACGTAAAGACGAAATGGCGTTTCTACCCTATGCAGCACTACGTCACGTGACAGCACTGTATGTTTGCATATATGCTCTTTGTAGGCAGTACCACCATGAGCCAGCCGTCCGCGCACAGTTCATACCTCCGGGGCCATCAAACAGCACAACCCGACCCACCCCACGCGTCAGCGTTTCGTCGTTTTCCTTCCGAACAAACCCGACGCCCTCCACCGCCCACACAGCGGACGGCTTTCGAAAAGTTCCGCTCTCCGGTGGACGAACATTCTATGCGAACGGCGGGTATCGAACCATCGGTAATGCAGACGCGAATGGCGGCGCCTACTACCAGTACTACTTCGGAGCACCTCCGGGACATACATGGAATAACTGATGAGAAGCCCATTGATTATAATCAGTTTCTTCGCGAGCATCGACGGCGTCTACCGCCAGGCAGTGCCAGTGCTCAAACGAATGGTCGGCAACAGCAACGTGTGCGACCGATGTCGGACGTGTTCGATTACTCGCTACCGCGACAGAGGCGCTCCCCGGCACCCGCACAGCCGACGGCGGTCGATTATGTGCGGGAAATTCGAGGGGCTCAACAAGGGGTTACACTGCCGTCTTCGGTGTATGGAGGGGGTGTGACGAATGGAGCGACGGGGGAGTGGCTGGTTGGCGAGGGGGGACGCATTGCGAGGATTGTCGAGGAGGATGTGGATATTGTGCAGCCAATGAAGCAGCCTCCGGCGATTCCGCCTAAACCGATTTATAAAACGACTGTCGGAGGCGCGAGTCAGCATAGACGAAATGGAGATAGCTGAGGTAGAGTGAGGATTTGTGCTTGTCTCGAATGACATGTATGGTGCTTTGTGTAAGACATGTTGTATGTGTTATGTACTGTACATAGACGTAATGCAGTGGCTTACGAGCGAGGTCGGAGTTAGGACGCTTTGGCTTGCTCGACGCTTTCGACTTATTCCAGAGAGCGATGTCTTTCACACTGTTTTCATCGATGAGTGCCTTGTAGTAGTAGACTATTTTAACTGCTTTTGATGTACCCTACGTGTTCTATTTCGACCACTTCTCGGACAACCTTTTATAACTGGGCATGTTTGTGTACTGTGAAGTTTCTCTCTTTATTTATCACGTTTTCCTCCGTGCCTCTGTCCGATGGCGAAGTTTTCCTCTATTTTATCCTCGATTTTAGTTACGCCTCCCCGCGTTGCCTGCAATACCGTTTTAGCAGTTGTTCCCTATCAGGTTTTGTGTGGACCAAATTTTGTTGTTCTGCTCTCGCTGGCTGCTTTTTCTAGCTTAGACATGTGCGATCGTCTCTGAGCTGTTTGTTTCGAGTCTACTATAGGTTTTGACGTAGTTTTGTATTTAGTGTTGCTTTTTGTGCGTGCCATATCGCTACACGTTGGGAGTTGAAACTGATGATCGAATCGGGAAATTCAACGAACGAGTGACCGTTTTTGTCATCGATAGCTCCTTGGGGCACGGACTGGGGGATGGCGTTGCTCGTGGGTATTTCATATCACGCGCGATTGTCAATAAAACTACCTTGACGTACCTTTCCGATTAATCCACCTGCCGTGATTTGTAATTTCCGGAGGACGAGCTGGAATGGTTAATGCGGCGCTTGTACTGTTGTGCGTTATCAAAAGCGTGGGGATTATTCGGAAAAGTACGGGTGAGATCAGTTGACTTGTAATACAGAGGCCTGTGCTACTTGTCGTGTTTACTTTGGTGTACGTGTTTTATATTGTGCTTATCTCTCGTTTTGTGCTGTGCTTTCTTCGATCGAGATTGTCGCTTGATTTTGCTCTTGGTGCGAATAAATGATTCTGCTATGAGAATGGTTTCAGTGGACTAGAAGTTTACACATGGTCAATCAATGTTACGAGTCACATGTACGTAGATCCAAAAGGGGATGTCGACAAAGTCAAAGAACGTGTGCAATATTCAGAACTTGTAGATGTACACATACGTACATTCTGCATTACATATCGTATGTTCAAAAGTTGTCATATCTCTCGTTCAGTACTCTTCTTCGCCCTCACCTTCGACCGAGTCAACACCAACCTAAAACACACGTTCAAACAAGTTGCTAATGGATCTTGAAAGGCAAACGCTTTCGTCGTCTGACTCACCTCTTCATAATCCTTCTCAAGTGCAGCAAGATCTTCACGAGCCTCAGAGAACTCGCCCTCCTCCATTCCCTCGCCGACATACCA
>JAQGBB010002312.1:0-11174 GCA_034691745.1 Prismatolaimus dolichurus | reverse complement strand
GCATGGTCACTAGTGTTAACTTGTAGTGACGACCCCATTGTTGCATGAAGAGCAGAACCACATTCATGCCGAACACCTGATAGCTACGACGTAATATTTGACACTGCGTACTTTTCCTATTAATTCCCCTGGTAAGAAAGTTTTGATCAATTTGTATTACATCCGATTCAAATTGTGCTGCAATCACTGCTGCTGAACTGTGTGAAACAAGGACCTTGACCCAATAGCATGCAGTTATGGCTCAGAGACAGCACATACCATCATCTTTGCGCTGCTTCGTTGATTCATTAAAGACGGTTGCTGGCGAAGTGCCGTGCTGTTAGTACGACTGATCGACAGAACAGCCAGAAGTATGCCTAGAGCGACGACGTACGAGGAAGCCACTTTTGTGTTCTGCTTGGAGCGCGCAAGCAAAAGGATAGCTAACTGGTCAGAGAGAAATTATCCCCTATCCCCTGTATCCCACTATCTCCGTTAGCGGACGGTGTGAGCAATTTGCCAATGGTAGCTGCCAACTTGCCAATGGTAGTTCGCCCCCGAACAAAAATTTATTTTTAAACCAACAAAACAGCAAGGAAAAACGTAGGACATAGACAAATCGTGGTCTCCTTTTCCCTCTTGCTTCGAAAACTTCTTTTTTTTTTGCCATGGGCAAACTTCTGCGCACGTTTTTTTGCTATAGGCAGGATGCACTTCGGCTTTCAGAATAAGCCAGCTAGTACTTGGAAAGGCAACTGTCACGAATCAAGGGACTTTGTTACCTATGGCAGCTACCTCCTCAAAATGACTATTAACTATCTTATAAGTCAGATTATCGCATGATTGAAGAACTTTCTAAAAGTAATATGTATGTGCTTTCATTGTTGCTCGCGAATGTTCACTTCAGCAGCTGATTTGTGGAGAGCTTCATCGTCAGTTCCCTCGTCTAAGCTCAGTATTTGCTTGTGCTTCTGCGAGTCTCGTTTACTTCCTTGCAACACAGTACGTCTGCGAATGCCTCGAATAACAATCGCGCTCAGCAATGGCGGAACTCTCTTCATCACCCCCGGCATGGACACATCGCTTCTGATCCCTGCCGGCGCCGAGCACATCGTCGACATTGTCGTCGCCCCGCGTCTGCCGTCCATCCGGATCGAGGTCGACGGGAACAAAGACCAGAGAGCCGAGATCATCAATCCTCGCTACGGCAGTATGACAATCCGCACAAATCCGCCGAATGGCACCTACAAGATTCGCGTCGAAGGCACGATCGGCACGTACGGCTGGCACACGTTCAACAGCTTCTGCGGCAACCGATGCTTCACGTACAAGTTCGGTCCGTTCCACGACGGGTTCAGGATCGATCCGCCGCCCAGGTTGATCGAAGACATGGAACAAGAAGTGGTCGCTCGTGCGTACGGCCCGATTCCGCCACATGCTCAACGCGTTCTCTGGGCTCCGAACAGAGGTCAGCTGCAACCTGGAGCGGTAGTAGCTGCAGCTCAACCGGTCGGTGCAGGGCAGCAGCCAGTTCCCGGTCGTGCACACGGGGCCGTTGCAGCCGCGAACGGTCCTGTAGTTCAGCAACAGCAGCAACAACCTGACGAAGCAGCACCGCTTGCAGCTCAGCCGGCCGATGGTGCTGCAGCAGTGCAACCGATCCAAGCTGAGCAGGGAGCGCCAGCAGTTCAACCGGTGGATGGTGCAGAGCATCAGCAACAGGAAGCGATTCAACTTCCCGAGCATGAAGCTGTCATGGACGCCGCACCTCAGGCACCTCATTGAAAATCGCATTGAATGCGCCGCAGTACTGCCCGTCTTGTGACTTGTACATTTGGCTCCTTGTACCTGTACATGTGGGTACTTTTAATACGTAGCTTCGTGGTATACACGCTCTGAAGATGGTGTTTCATTTTCTGCTGAACTTGATGACGTTATTTGTGCTTCAGCCAGGTCTCCATCTCCGCTGCAGAGGTTTAGTGTGCTTGCTAAAATTGTGTAATGCCTCAGTCTGTAGCCGCAGCCCGAAGCTCGAACGAAAGCTTTCCCTCAGTACTGTATGATAGTAGAAATGTTTCCGTCCTTGAATGCGCTAGACATCGATGTACAAAACAAGCAAACAAGCGATAAGACAGCAGGGGAACCAAAGTTTACTAGTGTGAAATTTCGTTAAACAAGGGAGAAAACACGAGAGAAACAACTTGACCGATCACGCAAAGCAGGCACAACAAGCACACATGCAAAACATAACTACACGTGTAGATAAATAACAACTGCCAGCACACTACACATACACACGTATGAGATATAGCCGAGAAAACGATGTACGTGTATTTACCACCAAGAACAGTGCGACACATCGTGCAGATCACACGCGCATAAAATGCATACACGCACACACTAAACGCAGTGCATACGCTTTCATGCGGCTGCCTGCTGTTTAATTTCACGTTCAAAATACGAAGATCGCTTCAGAAACCCGATGTTCACTTTAGTACACAACGCCATTTTCGATTTTT
This sequence comes from Prismatolaimus dolichurus, assembly GCA_034691745.1. Taxonomy (NCBI): domain Eukaryota; kingdom Metazoa; phylum Nematoda; class Enoplea; order Triplonchida; family Prismatolaimidae; genus Prismatolaimus; species Prismatolaimus dolichurus. Next base: position 8,676 of record JAQGBB010002312.1, on the reverse strand, counting down.
CTTCCCCGCAAGTCCCTTTCCGTGTATTTTTAAGGTCTCGGAGAGCCCGACCCTGGTCCCCGTAGCTACGCACACCGCACATGCACAAGTGTACAGTACATGTCCGAACAACGAACCGAGAGTTGAACCCTTGCAAGTCTCGGCACATCAAGGCAAACAAGACGAAGCAAAGTGGTAACTCCTACTTCCATCCCAACTTGGACATTCCAGCAAAACGGGACTCATCTCTCAGTACCCCTATTAGCCGCAAATCATAGTGCACAACTGCAAGTGCTCATAAAGAACATAACACCCACTCGTACATACGTACTGTACGTAAGCATACAACCTACTCATAAACAAATACAAAAGCGTTCTCTGCCAGAGTGCACTCCACTGCAAGGACGTTCGTCACCACACAAACATAAATATAACAAAAGAAGCCGAAAAGCGGCGTCTCATCCAATGTGCTCGGTCAGTCCGCTTGAGAAAGAAACCTAGTCTCGATCAGTTCAGTCTGTCCTCAGTGCAAGTAGTGCAGCAAGCACAATCGTTCAGTTCGGTGGTGGGCAAAGCGCCTGTTCAATCACGTCGAGGCGGGTAGCGCCGACGGTGAGGAGACGGGTAGAAGTTGTTGCACATTGTGGAAAGCGCCGTGACGCGGGTTAGCGGCAGTCTTTGGAATCGGTGGCAAATAGCGCGATGCCTGCGCATTATTCTTGCAAGGACTACGCGCCAAACGTCGAGTTGTACCCGCAAGCAAACGCCGTCGGAGGACTCTACCCACGAGAAAGAAAAAGGGGACAAACAATGACGTTGTTTCGAAAGACGTCCACGTGCGTCGCACTAGCCACTAATGTACCGCACTTTCGGTCAAGCTCATTACCGTGTACTGCTATTCGCCTGAAAGAAGCAGTCCTCGCGTGTCTCCATCCACGATAAGTAGTGCCTTTGCGAACCCGTCGATACCGAAGGAGATGAGCGATGATTCTACAAATTGAACACGCAAGAGCTAACACCAAATGCACGGGTTAGACAAGCGGGACAAACCTACCTCTGAGATTACAGCAGGCCTTTTCGCAGCTGGGCCTATAAATGCAAACTAGATTAGTATGACAAGGTGCATAAAGCGAACAGCTTCGTTTAGCGATCGAGCACAACAGTCAGATCCGAATGTAGTATACACGCTTTCCGTGCATAATATTCTGCACGCCACGTAACAGAAATGCGTCAAGAAACACTACATTACATACAACGCATGTACAGCTGCTGCACACATACTGTACATATACAAAAAGAAACGTGTTTAGCCTGCAGACATATTATACACAACAGCTGCACACGCACGCATGACAAAACCGTACGTACAGTACATAATCATGCGTACCGTCAACAAGCGAAATTCCATTCTGTTGGCGTTTCCGACCTTGTGTCGCCGAGGTAAGAACCGAATTCTGATGCTGTGCATTTCCTACAACAACCAAATGCCGCATCAGTTTTCCAACTTTAGCCCACCAAATGGCGTAACTTCCAACACCATTCAAAACGTCGTGCATTAGCTATCATGCACAGTTCTGCACCAAAGGATACACGCACATCCTCGACAACAACAGCCACTCCAACCTCACCCATCAACGTCTGTCCCGCCTTCTGCTGTTGCAGCATCCGTCCCTGCGGTTGTGCCGTCCGCGCCGCAGCCGCGACAACATTCGCCGCCGCATGATGCGCGTTCTCGCCAGCCCCAACCGGATGTCTCGGCGAGTGTTTCTCAATCGAATGTTTCGACGGCAACCTCCGAGTAAGAATCATTCGCGCTGCGGCGCGAGTCTCTTCCGGCGGTTTGTTAATACCTTCAATCGCAAAACACTCTTACATTGTTGTTATGTACTGTACATAAAACGCACAACAAGCTTATACAAACTGTTATGTACTGTACATAAAAATTCTGCTTATACAAACTGTCATGTACTGTACATAAAACTCACAATTCTGCTTGATCGCAAGCATGTTAATAGGATTGAACGGATTGCGTGCGCTTTTTCGCGGATTAAGAAGACTCTTCGGCGCCACGCGTCGAGCAATCCTCGTGAAGAACGTCGTATGAAGAAAGAAAGCAGCGCGCGTTTTCGGCGTTACTTTCGCGAGTGCTTGCGCTGCCGTCGCGGACATCGCTGCAGCCACACTTGCAAACAAGTTCGCTTGATCTATACACAAATGAACAAATTGTACAAGACTATCTAATATGACTTCTTACAGTACCTGTTATTGGAACACCATGATCGTCAGCCATGTGTCGCTGAAGAAGAAGTTTGACACGAAATTCCCGGGTGCAACCCGGTACACTACAACGGAACGTCGCAACTGCAGTGCCACTTGCCGGCTTGAAACGAGCGTCTGCTTTCGTTCGATCTGTGAGACAAATAGACATCGAATTGAGTATACAGCGACATACAAACTGCTGCCCACCAAAGCCATCAATAGCAGCCGGGTTGATCGCCAAGCTGACGGGTTCGTCTGCTCGTGCCGAAAGCGCTTTATCGTAACTATCTAAAGGAGTTTGTCGAATCAGACATTACAATCTACAGTTACAAAATGAATATAATGTAGCTAAAATTACGTACAATACATACAAGTTAACATGCACAGCTGTTAAAAACACTACACACACGTATGTAAATCGGGTTAATACCCACCAAGTTTGTGTGGCCGCTTCAAACCCCCGTACTTCTTCCAGTACGTCCAGCAGTCCTGACAAAGTCGGCACTGACTTTGTTGCGGTCCCCAGAAATACCACTGCACACTCGCATGAACTAGAATAAAGTAAAAATAATCACGTACTGTACGTAACGAGATAAAGCATCCAAACTACCTCCACATCCCTCGCACTGTCTCTCGCTGCGAATAATCTGCCCAGTCGTATTGGTCGGCGCGAGTGCAGCCGGATTTGGTTTATTATAATTCGGAATGTAGACCTGTTTCAAGCGACTCTCAGCTTCGACCGCTTTCGCTCGTTTCTGTTGTACATATCGATCGGTCGTCTTCCACATGTAATAATACTCGATAATGTCCTTCAATGACTTCCACGGCAACTGTAAACAGCAGACTCAATAATTAAGACCAAAAAGAAAGGCAAAGTGAGAAGGGCACTTACAAAATCATGCCTAATATCGTTGAAATCTTTGCCGTACTTCTCGAGTGCTTCTTCAAAAAGATTCGCTTCCGCGGCTGACCATTCTTCTAATTGATCCCTGGCAAGACAAGATCGATATTTATACAAAAATTCTTCATCCCACACTGCACTGTCACCTGCAAAGAACAGGCCCACCCAGTTGTACAGTATTCAAGCCAGTCGTCTTGTCCACTTCAAGCGGATAGTGTTGTTTCGACGGAGGTGGAACCATGAAGCACATAGCTTTGCCTAAGTCGTAGTTTGCCTGGTGGAGGAGCCCCATGGCGTGGAACTAAAAGGGGGTGTTCGAATGATCACTAAACTATCACTCAACTAAACGCACCAGTGTAATGTCACGGGAGGCAGACGCAGCACTCATGTGCAGACTGGGTTGCTTCACTGAACTGCTACTGTCCAGTGCACGGGAGAAAGTTCCGACAGCTCTAGAAAGATGTCGACCAGCGCAATGTCAATCGACCAGAGAATACTAACTAGAGGTAGCATTCATGCACATATATTCCTCAAAAACATGTGAGGACTTTCGAGTTACAAATAAAGAAAGACTTATGTGCTTGTACGACTAAGTTGGATAAACCGATCGTTTGGAAGTAAAAAACATAAGGCTCTTACAGTATGTCCCAAACACGGCACGAACTAGCAGGACTGAGGTAGCGTACTCATACCTCGCTAGAATGAGAAACTGATCAATCTGCCGATCAGTGAGCGTATGTTTCGGATGAAAGACTAGAGTCTCATAAGTGCGCGTCGGCGCTTTGTCGTAGTAGCCTTTCTGGTCACCTACACACAGACAGAGCCTTAACCTACTGTCTAAAATTCAGCCCGCCATTAGCTCTACCTGGACTCAAGAGCGGAGGGACTGCCGCTTGAAACTTCTCTCCAACCCGAATCTCGCCTTTATCCGCAAGGAGTGTCTTCTGTTGTGGATCGTAGACAAGAGAATAGAAGAAGACATCCTGCAACATGCATACACAGTGTAAAACACAAAACTAAACACAAAGCTAAACCACTTACCTCCTTCTCAAGATAATTCTCAGGTGTTTCCGTCTCATTAAGAAGCGTTACACTGCACTTTCCCCGAATATGCGTCGCCGGTAAGGTCTCGATTTGTCGTGAGAGAAAAAGCTCGCGATGTTTGAGCATGTGTCGATCATTCTCTTTGAGCTTGTCCATACCCGGCAAACCGACCGTCGGACCACCAGTCATTGCAGCTGGTACCGACCGTTGAGGTTTTCCAGCACTGCCTACTCCGTTTGTTGCAGGTGCTGGAGCAGTGATCGGTGGAGTTGGAGAAGGCGTCGCAGACGAAGAAGCTGCATCGCTGGCGGGGAGTAACTCGGAATTAACCGCGGATGACGAGGCGTTCTCAACACTCGTTGAAGACTCGACACCGTTCACACCGTCGACGGCAGGAACGTCGTTCGAAACAGGTGCTGATGTACTCACAGGGGATGGAGGTGCAGAGTGCGCATTCTCAGACTGACCGTCGGCTTGCGCCACTAAAGCACATGGGAGGTACAATTTGTTTCGTATAAAAGTGCAATCCAATGCGGTAAACATAACAATATTAAGTATTTATCACTATTCTAACGCATAATGCACGCATACATACTCAACGAAACGATAACAATCTTCAAATCTATCACCACTTAACGCACTTAACGTGATTTCTGGTACGTGCATACTCAAATTCTTCAACGGATAAAAAGTATGAAGTCCGAAGACGAGTGTGAATGCTCAAAAGCACTGCTGCCAAGCACACACGTGTTTGATCCCCATACCTCCTCTGAGGAGGCGTTGGGTCTCCCGGCCACGGCACTTAGGGACTGACTTTATGCAGATGTGAACACTCCATAGCCCGTGACACACACACACACACACATCGACGAGAAAAGAAAGCAACATGCCCCTAATTAAGATAAGCATAGAATAGTAAGAAAACATGGACGATGTGATAATGGAAGTTGACATTAAGCAACAGTGAAAAAACGCAAGATGAAGACAGCGCATCCGTCCATCGGCGGCGGTAGCGCTGCAGCAGTTTACAGCCAGCCGCCACGCAGCGTTCTACATGTCACGCAGGTTCGCATTATTATGAACTCTCCCCTCGCTCGCCTCAGAGCGACTGCAGCAGCCATCGATTCAAGGCCGAGAGGCTGTCCGTTCCTTTCGATCTGATTGCAGCACGCTCGCTGCTTCTTTCTCGCCGCTCAACCAACCAACGAACGCACTGGCTGGCGCACAAATGACGCACTGTATTCGGAGAGCGCGCCACACTGTGAAAACCTCCCCGTGCGAAACGCGGGCAGCGCAGGGCAGGGTAGCATCAAGTTCGAAAACTCCGAGGGTAGTTTCCAAAGCAAAGACCCTGCCGCCATTCCCTCTATCTCGGCGCCACACTCAGCAATGCTCAGTGCGTATAAAAAAATCGGTAATAGATCCATACATCACGATAGACGTAATATGCGATACTCTAATAACACAAAAAACCCGATGGCTACATGCATCTATGTCACTCCCAGAGAACAAGCACACATGAAACACATAATCACAGTACATCAGCGCATGTGACCTAACGTACACTGCGCTAGTTTCAAGTCAAGTCCAACTTGCAGCGTGAAATAAAGCCACATAAAAATCAGTCGGCTAAAACTAGCGACTCACTTGGCTGCCGATCAGCGAGCTGCAACAACGACGGCGAAATATCTCGACGACGATAGAAGCACATCACCTTCGCTTCGACATTTCCATTCGGCGTCTACGACGCACAAAGAAAACATCCATAATATACCACGCAAGCGGTGGGGCCGACGTCCTCGCTTGCGAGGTCAAATCTTGCACACCTTGTTGAGTTCCTCAATACGGCGAATCTGATAGGGCGTAGTTGATGAAATTTCGAACAACACGTAGTCTACAACAAAATAGTCAGCGATACTAGAACGCATGCTTATCCCTCCTGAAAGCTACGCTATTGCCTGCCAATTGATATTGATACATAATACACTATCTCAGCTGTCTTAAGCTCAACCTGCGGTGCCCTAGCGGCATCGGTCGGTTCGCTCGCGACCTAAACTGCATTGTATGCGTTGAGCGTTGCGCATGCTCGCGTGCCGTCACCGGCAACTTTTTCTTCGTCAAGCCATTGCGAGCGACAGCGAGACGAGGTGGGAAAAATCGATAAATCAATCAGCGATCACCGATGATCACCAATTAGACGATCTCGCCTCCTCCCTTTGCATGCTCCCTTGCTCGTGCCAACTTAATCCGTCTCGCCGAACGGGGAACGTTGCCTGTTTGCGATTCAGTTTAGACAGCGTCACTTTGGCGATATTTCTTCGCGCGTACACAAACGGCCACGCAGGGAGAGTTGAGCGTATTCGTACGCGGGCCGTAGTAATACAAACAACCGAAAAGCTCGAGAGCACGTACGTCGCGGACGCGAAGACGAGGCGCGTGCATACGATGGCGACGAAAAAAAATTTCCAAAAAATTTTCCCTCCTCTATCATCATGCAGTGGGGGAAAACGGAAACTGCGACACGACGACGACCGTAATGTATTACGTATAGACAGCGTGTAGTTCATGAACACGGAGACGCGCTAACCATAGTGAATAGGATGAAGAAAAAAAGCGATCAATTCTCCTCATTCCTGGCTTACCGCCAACTCGGTACATGTTCGTTGTCTGCGCGGTTGTGCTCGCCATTGTGGCCATCTCTTCGAACAGCGGGAGGAAATCGGCCGCCGATGCGCCCGTGTAACGTTATACGTAATATATAGGAAAAAACTCCGATTGTTTCGAACCGTGACGACACGGAGAAACCGCACCACAACGTGTGTTCTACAAGAAATAAACAAACAAATAAGAACGTAGACAAGCAAAAGGCTGTTCAGAAAACAATATATGTTCGCTGTTGCAACAATATGCATACTTGAAGACACGCATATAATGTAGTGTGCATAGATTCGCAAGAAAGATGGCGAAACGAGGAGGGACTTCTGCGCAACACAATAATATGTACAGGCAGCGGCGGTGGCGGCAGCAGGCGCACAAGAGTGAGAGACTGACTTGTGTGTGCACGCATAGCAGCGTCTATCTAAAAGCTGCTGGCTGGAATTCAGTTCGAAAACTGACTACATACGCACGTGACGTCAACGGATGGGATGGTTGGACGGGTGGCGAGTCAGTCGGATAGACGTATCGCTACTGAAGCAGCAGTCTGACAGTAGCCGAGACAAAAGAACGACTGGCTACTAGAAAAATCGGACAAAATCAATGGTCTAATGCATATCAGTTATAACGTGCGTAAAATCAAAATATTGGTGATGGGCGCAATCGTAGAAGATAAAAGTGGGTTCGGTCGCTCGGACGGAAAATTGACGTAAATGAGGAAAACAAGTGAGTGTTACGCACAAATTGTCACGCAAAAACAAGCACATTTCAAAGATCAATACTATGACCTGTGTTATAAAATCTTGCACGTCTTTCCGATAATCGACTACGAATTAGTCGATTCCAAAAATTTGTAGTATACAAACACACGTGTATTAGTGTAATATGTGAATGCGGCCGAATATACAATCTTCCTGAACGCTAATATACCACACTGACAACATATATCATGCATGAGGAACGCTGCAACTACCAATGCGCCTACCTATTTAAACTAGCAATGCTCAGCTTACCTATATTGGCTTCAAGAGCCTAGAGCAAATGCCTGTCAGTAAAATCATAACTCAACCATGTGCCTCACTCACACCACAGCTACGTCTAGTTACGCAGAGCATTTGCAAATCCTTTCTATGCATCCTACTAACATATCCTAATTCACTTAGATACTTTACCCATTTTTGTACTTACAAACTTAATAGTGGTCCAGGCACGTAGTCAGTGAGAAAGTTGAGGAAGTTCCTCCTATCTTTTCCGGAAACCGACATTTTTCCTCCCTCTTTTTTTAACGTCATTCGTGAGAAAATTAATCGTGTTTGAGAAACTTTTGTCCCCCAGACCTCCGTATCGTCGACCGGACATGAGGAACTTCCTCCTTTACAAAAAGCTGGCTACGCGCTTAGTGATCAATAAACAAAACAGGTTGAAACAATTATATGCTTTTCACGCACGGCACAGCCCCTGGGCCACAGCGAACGCGGAGGCTATCTAATGGAAATAGAAACAAAACAGCATAAACAGCTAGCGCATCAAACTGTAAACGAAATTTGGATAGCTATCTTCAAAAAAAATCTAAAAAATGCGAGCACGAAGCATAGACAGGGTTCGTACCGAAAAGGCAAAGAACTTTGGGGTTTTTTAGGTCCATTTTATCTCAGTATGCAAGCATAGGAGAACAAAACAAACGGTGGTTTTGGACTCAGCTCGACGAGCCCTACAATCTCGACTGCTTTTCAGGCCAAATTTGACAAAAAAAAATTTCAATTTTTTTCTGCTTATTGATCCTGAGTATAAAGAGCGGCAAATACTAATTCTAAAACAATGCAGTACAAGAAAAGGCT
>JAQGBB010002311.1:0-11175 GCA_034691745.1 Prismatolaimus dolichurus | reverse complement strand
CACATCAACGCAATTTTTCTTCTCAGTGATCCTCACTTTGGTGGTCACAATCGCACAACATTGAGGTTGCTGAAAAAATTGTGAACCCGCACGTCTATAATTTAATGGTCCGCCTCGAATTAGTCCGATTTGAGTGCAACTGCTTGATCGTTGGTGTATATTCTTGTGGATATTTCGAAGCTCTCATTACCATTTGTGGCCCCCGAGGGCTATAAGTGGCACGGGAGGCTAAATTTGGAAAAAATGTTTTGCCTAAAATGGCCAAAATCAAGTTTAGCCTGAGGGACTACAAGTGGAAAAATACTGTAGTTTCTTCGGAGCGAACGCTCAGATAAGAAGCTCGTGGTAGACGACATTTTACTAAAGTGTCCCTCTTGTCCTGGAAGATCGTCGTTGAACGCAAGCACACGAATGCACTGCGGCGCGCATACTCGCGACAGCGCAACAGAGCTGATCGTGACTGAAACACGAATTCGGTAGATAGAGTCCAACAAGCCGAAGTGTTTGTCCTTGCGCCTTGTTGACCATCATCCCCATGCACGGCCGAACCGGAAGCTGCCGTCGACGAAGATCGAACGGAATGATCACGATGCGCGGGATGAGAAACGATCGCCTCTGTGCGAGCCGGTAACAATCTCAGCCTCGATTACCTCGCTCGCGTACCGTTGCACAGACTACGCGACGCATCGACGTTCCGAAGCAACATTACCGGACACTCGAGCTTCAGCAATAATTGATGCGGCGAAAAATTCGATGGCGTTAGGCCGTTGAGAAATTCGATTGGGTACTGCTCGGGCGACTGAGGTGCTGCTCGGTGGACGAGTCGGTACACTGTTGCCTCGCCGTGGAAACTCTTGATTGCTCGCTCGTTTATAAGTCGAGATCTTCTTCTTAGCTCAGCAGTGCTTACGCAGTCTCTTCACGCCACCTGTTCGTTTTACTCTGCGTTTGTACCTTTCCACCGAATTCCCTTTGCGTTACTCACTTGTGCTTTACTCTCTTTGTCTATTTCGTCTGTGTTTGCAGGGCATACTATATTCTACTTGTGCTATACTCTTATATTTGTGTTTTCGTATTATGTGTTTGCACACATCTGGCTTCATATTCGAGCTGCAGCTAGCTGAGAACAAGCTGGGCAATGGACAACCTGATGCAACTCGACTCTTTGACGAAAGCCATCTGCTACAACAAGGCCTGCGCGCGTTCAGAAAGTACGCACCGAAAGCGACTCTCTCGAAACTGCTCGACTTTTTTGCTCGAATTCTGCCGAACGTTGAACTTGCGCGCGACGATGGTTGTCGATGTCGGCGAAAGAGGATCGGGCAGCGTCGCGCGTTCAGAGAACTTGTGTGAGGCGGGTGATCCGGCAACCTCCTCCCTCATTCTTCGTATTCCGCAAGCGTTCTGCGTCGCTACGCAGCGAGTCGAGCTTGTGTTCGAGGTCGGCATCGATAAACTTGTCGTGACGTTCGACACCGCGAAGGCTGCGGAACAGCTCCGCGTCAACGTCCACGTCGGTGAACTTTGGCTGAAAAACGTCCTTTCCGAAGGCGCCGAGCAGCTGATTGACTCGATGGCGACGATGACAGTCGGCAGGAGCGTGATTCATCAGATTAGGGTTAGCTCAGCGCATAAGCTGCTCGACTTGCGACGCAAGCCCTGCAGCGAAGAGCGCATCACTACGACGTGGTGTAAAAGTCTTTGTATGGCGCGATCTTTCTATGCGGCGTTCGGTTGTTGCCAAAATCGCCAGGCTTGCCTCGGTGGTTGCGTTGAGAAGTGCACGATACTTACGTACGCCGTCGCGTCGACCGATTTCGCACTAGCGGCTTCGCCGACAAATGCGAGCTCGCACTTTCTCGTCCATTCGACGGTCTACAATCTCTTCGAGGAACGCTTGACGTACAACTTTCAGAGCTTCCTCTGCGACTTTGGTGGTGCGCTTGGGTTGTTCCTCGGGACGAGCTTCGCGTCAATCGTTCACATTCCGATGTTCCTTCTGCAAGCGGGCGTTGCTCACTGGTGTGGAAGGCGGAAAAGCGACGCCGAGCAGAACGCTGATCAGATTGAGTTGCCAGCTGTCGGCTCTGGCTAACCGAGTGCGACTGAAGTCCTTCAGACGGTGCTGCTTCGTTTGGATCGCATTTAGCGCGACCTCGGCGATTGCATTGGGAGGCTTGATAACCTGGAGAGTCTCAGACAGACACAAGATGCAAGTGCTGCAGCAAGTCTAAGCAAGTGAGCAATTGCCATCACTATCTTGGGGCTGTGATCCATGGAGTTTTTCGTCCTGTCACTCACTGTTGTTGTCTCTTTACTGCGTGCTTGCTTTTAATGCCGTAAAACTTTCCAGAATTCCGAGTATGATATGCGATGAAGCCTACGAGAAGTTGGCATTTGATGCATCGAGTGAAAAGTCGGGTGTAACTCGATGAGACGTGTACTTGACATCGTTGACAGCACGCATTGCGGCTTGTTAACTTCAAATATTTGAGCAAAGGCTTTTAGCATGATTAGAAATTTCCTGTCTTGACGTGCAACATATTTTATCCTTTCCTCGCCGAGAGCCGAAAGCAAAATGGTACTCCCGCCTCCACTGGTGGCAAAGTTCGCCGACGAGACGGACGTCTTCGGACTACATCTTTTCAACGCCCGTCGCAGCAAGTGTGAGGTCATCTTCTGGTCGCTCTTCGTCGCCTTCTTCGCATGCTACACGACGAAGACGCTTGTCGGCATAACGCAAGCGTTCCTCGACGAGGAAACCGTGAGCTACGTTCGCGAGAAAAACGACAAAAACTTTTCATTTCCATTCGCCGAAATCTGCATTATCGGCACTCCGGTCGCCAATGGCATAGGCAGCATGCTGCCGATCGACGTCGCGCTCATGTCGGTCGTGAATTAAAGCAGCGACGAGTAGGATGCAAAAGCGTTCCTCACCGTCATGCGGTTCCTCTTCGACCTGCAGAGCACTGCACCGAGAACAAGCTACTCTCATCGGAGACTAACGAAAAGCATTCGTTCTTTGACAAGAGCACTCTCGAAGGGCTGCGTCTATTTCACAAATACTCGCGACAAATGACCCTTTCTGAACTCTCCGAGTTGCTGCTACTCGAATTCTGTCGTACGCTCCAACTGAGAGTGACGTCCATCAAGGCCGACGGCAATATGTCAGCAATATGAGCGCGCTCATCAACTCGTACTCGAACGACGCTTACGACGTGTGCAAGCTTGGCGATCCGGTGAGCTCGGCTCTGTTTCTCTTTCCGAATGCTTTTTGTGTCTATACGCAAAAAGTCGGTCTCGTTTTTAGGGCGGGCGTGGAAAAACTTCTGGTCACTTACGATACGGCAACAGCGGCTGCAAAATTTGGTGTTGATGTACTAGCTGTGGAGTTGTTTCTTGAAAATGTTATTACTGAAGGTTACGAGAAGCTGACTGACTTGATGGCTTTGCTAACAATCGGAGGAACGACGATTCGTCAGATCAACGTGAGTTCGGCGCATAACCTGCTTGATTTGAGGAGAAGGCCGTGCAGCGAGAAGCGCGCCGAGACGACGTGGTGTAAAAGTCTTTGTATGGCGCGATCCTTCTACGCGTCGTACGATTGTTGGCCTCTTCTCTATCGCTATCAGCTTTCGTCTTTGCGCCAAAATGTGTCAGATGTTCGTCTCTGTGATGCTGGGGACTACCTCAATTTTACTTTCAATTTTGCCTCGAAAACGGCACCACAAAATGACCAAGACTGCGTCGAGGGTTGCCTTGAAAAGTGTACAAAGCTCACCTACGCGGTCGTGTCAACCGATTTTACTGCTGCATTGTCTTCGACTAGCGGCGCTGCGTCGATTATCGTTCAATCGACCGTCTACAACGCGTTCGAGGAACGCCTCGCGAACGACTTTGAGAGTTTTCTCTCGAATTTTGGCGGCGCGCTCGGGCTGTTCCTTGGTACAAGCTTCGCGTCGATCGTTCACATCCCGATGTTTCTCGGGCAGGCTCTGATTGGTCGCTTGTGCGGAAGGCGGAAAAGCAGCTCGGGCAATGAATCTGCTAATGCAGATATTGAGATGCTCACTATCGGAGGACGTAAGGAGCCGAACGTGATCGAAATGCTTCAGGAGATGCAGCAGCATCTGAACCGCATCGAGAGAGACTTGAGTGCTAGACTAGAACGCGTTGAGAGCGCATTCGTGGTCATAGATTCGCGATTGTGACACAAGGACGACATTGATTGATTTGATTCTCAGATATCTAATGCTATCTCCAGATAATTTATTGTCATTCTCTGTGCTGGGGCTAGTAGATGTGTTACGCATGATTTCGTCGAAACCTGATGAGTGACATGCTGTTCCTGTCGTTCGTGTTTGTCTTTGAGATGTGCGAACATGGTGTGGGGAAAATTTCTCGGACGTTTTAAATATTTGAGCAACGATTTTAACATGATTGAAATTCTCTCTGCCTTGTAATCCGTAAGCCGTTCACGTCTTGCTTGTCGGATTACTTTGCTAAAATGATAGTCCCACCCACGTTGGTTGCGAAGTTTGCCGATGAGACGGATGTTTTTGGACTGCATCTCTTCAACACCCGTCGCAGCCGATTCGAGTTCGTCTTCTGGTGTCTCTTCGTCGCCATCTTCGCGTGCTACACGACGTCGATGCTCGTCAGCATCACTCAAAAGTTTATCGGCGAAGAAGTGGTCACCTACGTCGAGGAGAAGAGGGAGGAAAACTTTACATTTCCATACGCCCAGATCTGTTTCGATGGCATTCCGATCGCGAACAGTAAACTCCCGATTAACGTTGCGCTAGAGCAGGTTCTTGAGAAGCTGAAGAATCGAAGTATCGATGGTTTGGACCCCAGGGCTCTCATCGCCGCCATGCAGTTCCTCTTTGACCTCCAAGAAGCTGAAAGGAAGCTGAGCTTACAAGAGACATCGCGACTTTTGCCCGAAAGCACTCTTATGGGCTTGCACCAATTTCGAGCGTTTTCGCCAGAGCAGACAGTTTCAGACCTATCCGACACGTTGTTCCTCGAATTCTGCCGCACTCTACAAGTGAGTGTGACGTCCGTTGAGGAAGTCGGAAACGTCAGCTCGGAAGCGCTCTCACAACCGTTCGATAATCGCGGCGCGAACTTATGCGAAGTTGGCGATCCCGCAACCTCTGCAGGCGTCCTCCTTCTCCCGCATGCGTTTTGCGTTGATACGCAACGACTCGGTCTCGTTTTTAGAGCCGGTGTCGCCGTTCAGAAGTTAGTGGTGACGTTCGACATTGCAACGACCGCAGCGAAGCTCGGTCTCAAACTTGTGAATAGCCAGCTTTGGCTTGAGAACGTTCTTTCTCAGGGCGCCAGTCAGCTGATTGACTCGATGGCGTTCTTGACTATCGGCAGGATTACGCTTCACCAAATTAGAGTGAGCTCGGCGCATAAGCTGCTCGATCTGCGGCGAAGACCATGCAGCGAAGAGCATAGCCAGACGACGTGGTGTAAGAGTCTTTGTATGGCGCGATCCTTCAACGCGTCGTTCGGCTGTTGGCCCCTCCTCTATCGCTATCAGCTTTCGCCCTTGCGCCAGAACATCTGAAACGTTCGTCTGTGCAATGCTGAAGACTATCTGAACTTCCCCCGTTTAGACGCGAAGATAGCGCCTCGAAGTGGTCGCGACTGTCTCGATCGCTGCGCCGAGAAGTGTACGCGACACACCTACATGGTCATGTCTGTCGATTTTGGCGCCGCAGCGTTGCCGACAAGCGCGCATTCCGAATTTTTTGTTTTTTCGAACGTCTACAACGTTTTCGAGGAACGCTTGGACGGCGACTTCGAAGGCTTTCTCTCGAACTTTGGCGGTGCCCTCGGGCTCTTTTTGGGCATGAGTTTTGCGTCGATCGTTCACATCCCCTTCCGCTGTTCCCTCTTCAAGCGGCCGTTGCGCGCTGGCGCGGAAAGCGGGGAGGCAGTTTCGCAAGAAAAACGCTGCAGAGGCTAAAATGCCCGCGGTCGAACCGGGTGCGATGTTTCAAGCTGTGCTTGCTCGCTTGGATGGCATCGAAAGAAACCTGACTGAGCATAGTAGGAGGCTTGATAGTATTGAGAATGCTCGTTCTCTTACAACTAATCCAGAACTGTGAACGAAATTTCTTCAGCCGCTCGTTAGTACGGACTGAAAATGTTTGATTCAGTTGTCGTTTGAGTGTACTGCTGGTCTTCTTCAAAGTGTTTGCATTTTGCAAAAAAAGTGGAATGCTAGTTGAAACGTTGCTGCATTTGAGGTTGCATTTCGAAGGCGGTAGAACGTGGCAGACACGGGTCAGTTTCAGCTATACACATGGTGTTCTCGCACCGAATCCTATCCATCGTGCTACGTGCTCCTTTCTAGGCAAACCATACATTCCAGGGGCTTCGCGAGTAATTCCAGCCCGCTCGAATTGGCGACGTCGTTGCGTAAAGTTTGCAGAACTTTTCAAAGGATTTGGAAGACGTTAGGCGTCTAAGGTACCCGGCTTCGCACGATTTTGAACCTTACTTCAAAAAGTCAAAGATTGCAGGGAACCCTGCAAAAGCCGCTCGTTCAACAAGCGCTCGAAACGATCCTCAAGCTCGATTCGAACAAGATCTTTGAGTCGCTCGATAACATAAGCTTGGCGACGCGGCGTGGTCCACAATTCGAGCATCTGCATCTAATCTCGCGTCTCCTCTCGAATTTCTCCGAGTGCGTCATCTATGATTGGCTGTGCTATACGTATTACGTATGTGGTTGGTTGTCGCCATCACGTGACAGCTATTCATGGATTTGTTTGCTGATCCACGACGACCGGTTCTGCTGAGAGATTGAGGTAGACTTCACGACCTCTCTTCGATCATGCTCAGCGTCAGGTGGATAGCTTCGGCGCAGCGATTCTAGTAAGATTCTTTCTTCGGGGGGTCAAAACGAGATTCCGGGGGGATTTTTGGCCCAAATTGTCCAAAATTTTTTTTTGTACCACCGGTTGCTCAACTGCCGGGGGGCCATTGGCCCCCCTTACCCCCCGCTATTAGAATCGCTGCTTCGGCGCCCGAGACTCCGTCGCGGCTTTCTTTTACACGTTTCGGCTTTGCAGGTCTGCTTGTAAAGTCCGGAGCCGTCATCTCACCGTTGAACTCGTTCAATTTTAGAAATCAGATGTGTGGTAGCTAATGTGTTTCATGGTTTGATCGTCGTAAAAAAAGTAATGATCAACAACTTTATGGCAGGCATTTCTATCAGCTTGTGTCGTCGCTAAATACCGTACTTTTGCAGCCTGCGAGGACCACTTCGCTTCTGCTCTATTCCATCGAATCCCCTGTCATTTGCTGCGTGGGGCACTAGCCTGTTAGCATGCTGCGTTCTTTAAAAACAGTTACAAAATTATATGCACATGAAGTTAGCATAGGGTTATTTTTGAGGTGAAAACCAATAACTTAACCCGCAATGATGACGCATGGACCGACAGTTTTTCAAAGTGCCTCCTCTGCCACTTATATCCCACAAGGCTCTAGTAAGCGAGGCTATCTCCGGAAAAAGTGCGCAAGATGTCTGCACGTACAGTCCCCAACGTTTAATCGAACATGCAGTGCAATTTCACTTGAGTCTGCGCTCTAATCGTTTGCGAGTTGGAAGTTACCCAGCAGCGATTACTGGTACCCTGGTTGAAAAATCGTGTGATCCTCCGTTTCTGTTGTTTACTCGCAAATTTGGAGGGTGACATCAAACAAAATGTAAACACTTCACAAGAAACGATTTGTCAGCATCGCGGCTTCGCTCTCTTCCCTCAGTCTCTTGCTACATGAATCGTCTTATTCACGCATCATGAACCCCTTAGAGACTTTAAAACGAAACGAGTTTCACCGATTAACAGTAAATGTAAATCGCCCGTTTCAGTAACTTTCGACAAAAAAGCGATAAAAAGGTCTTCGACGACCAAGTAGGTACGACGCCGTACTAAAGTTTAGTTGCATACGCGGCGACGAAGAAGCGATTTTCCTGTCCGTTGAACTGACGACAGAGAACGTTTTTCTGCTTTTCAGCCTTGCCCCAGAGGATGGAGGCGGCGAACGATCTACTACATGTACAGTGTACCCCTGGAGGCACGAAGAACCAACCTCGCGATGACAAATTGTCGTTACTCCTTCGGGGCATAGTTTACTAAACAAACAGGAACAATGAGAAGAAGTAAATCGTCAAAAACCACTTCGCGGAGAGGGGTAGAGAGATACCGTTAGACGTTAAACGCTTTCTTTCTGCCTTGTTTGGCAAAATTACTGTGGTCGACTTTCGGCGCGTCTTTGTTCGCTCTTTTGAGCGTGTGAAAAGCGTTTAGAGTCACATCGCGTTCTCACGATGTTTTCCTCATCCAGTTGGATCCAACGACCCACACAACCATTCAATGCATGCATTATACGCTCGATGGTAAATACGTTCGGGTGTAGGTGCAAGAAACAACGTCCGCGTTTCGCTCTACTCAGTGCTCAAGTAGCCACGAAAACTGCAGATGCAAAGATCCGATGATACTTCACCAGTGGACGATCGTCTACGCATACACGCAAACGCAAAGATCTATCGACTAAACGCTGTGCGGCATCAAAAGTCTTTGTTTCAAGTCTCAGTAATAGTAGCCACCGCAAAAGATATAGCAGCTAGTGCTAGGAAAAGCTGGCTCCTGAAAAGTTCACCATGCGTAGTTTTGACATTGGTTCGGAGAAAAGAGATTTTTCGCCTTTTGAGTCAAGTTTATAAGTATGAGATATCATATCTATCATTCACACAATAATCAACTTTTTTCGTGCCGTGGGGATTATTCGGTTCGGTACGTGGCCAGCTGTTTTGCATCGCATGGCCACTGGCCAGATGCGCGTACACTGCAATCTCCATTGACTCTTGATGTCCTCCGCCGAGGAACAGCTCAAGGTTACATGTACACACTTATGAATGCATCATGCCCAGCCGTTCCCCCACGTCACTGTTCTCATAAGACACAAATGAGACTATCTCTAAACGTTGCCACTTTCGGCCAGACGCACCGTAACAAGCTAAAGTAACGTCGTCCTAATTATTAGCTTGCGCAATTACGTGAGGCGTTTACCACAAGTCTGTGGCACGTGTGGTCAATGAGTCGACTCGGATGCTGCCTGACACCGATTTAGATGGCGAGCAAAGGAAAATTTAGCATACTAGAACGTCAACAAGCCGCTTCAGAGAAGCAAGCAAATTGTGGCCTATGGAATCAAGCGTCAAAACGACCCGAACGATCAATGGTGCACACTTAGCTACCGCGCGATGCTTTCACGGGTGAACGAAACGGACCGATAGAAAATGACAAACGAATTACCTACGCGTGGACGAATAAAATTGGCTGCTATTATCAGCGTGTAACAAATGATTAATTCTATTCATTAGCTTTTTACCTTCGCTCTCCTCTTCACATGCATCCCCACATGAAGTAGTAGCATGTTGTGACAAAAGGAGGACGAGCGTTTTGGACCCTCAGCTAGCTAGCTACCCAGCACAGCACAGAAAGTTGCCTTTATATGTGCTAATTGCCGCTGCTGCCGAACGTTTCTCAACGCATGCACACCCCGCGTCGAAGCGTGTACACAGCGGACCAACGTGTGGAACTGTGGATGGATCAAATTGAACGAGCTGAATAATTGATAAGTTATGTACAGTTTATGCAAGTTTTTCGCTCTCGAACCGGACGGAACCAAAATTGTTTGGCTAACGTTTGCGTGCGTGCTAGCCGGCCGGCCATGAAGGCACAAAGGGCAGTTTCGTGGTTCCGGATATCGCTCTGAGTAATCGCTCTGCTGGTCTTTTCGGAAGAAAGCGGTGGCGAGCATATAAACTGATCGTTTACAAGCACAAAATCGAAACCGCCCAATCAAATCATTGGGTGGATGGTGTGGGTGTATTCGGCTGTCCCCTAGATGTCGACTATTCCGCTCTCCGAGTCCAAATCCACCCACTGAAAATCGGTCGAAAAGACGAGTCAGGGCAATCACAGCCAATCGCCCAAACTTGTAGTGCTCCTCCGCCTCTTCATACTTCCGTTTCTCACGCTCGTCATTTAGTAAGTTTACCTAAGAGTGCTAATTTCGGTGCGACTCTCACACCGTCACCGCGGGTGCCCATTATTACGTACGGTGCGCGAGTAATAAAGCGAGGGAAGGCAGGATGTGCACAATTGCGTGAAGTAAATTTTATAAAATTTTCTTTCCTCAAAATTTTCCCTACAGTACTTTTATTATGTCCGTCCATACTCCCGACGTTCTCATACAACGGTGTTCCCTATTGTACCAAACAAACAGTTTGCGTGAGACAGGAAAACGTTCATTAGCAGCATGCGTCTGTGTGCTATTTTGCGATTAGAAAAAGTAGTTCTGGTGCACAAATAAGAAAGGGTCGATCGCGAGTGACTTCCCCTAATAGAGTTCACACGATTACGGCTGCAAAGAGCGAAAAGGGCACTAATTAGCAAACAATGGTCTTCAGCCGATTTTCGCTTGTTTGATCGATGCCGAGACGTGTGAAAAGTCGAGTTTAACTCAGGAGGGTGCCCGCCGGCCGCCACCCACTCGACCATGCCTCCCGCGGTAAAACACAGTTTCTAATCTAGTGCATATTGTCCATCATCATGAATCGAAACGGATTTCGCGGGTAAACTCCTGACCTTGACGAATAAGCACCAAGAGACCGACAGAAGCGATCGTGGACGTCGCGAAAACGGCGGTTTTCCACCTGTTTCGCGATTGCTTGCATGACAATTTGCTTTTATTTCCTGTCCCCCTATTGACTCGGAGTCGATGCTGCTTCGCGGATGGCAATACCCATGAGCAATCGTCGCTCCAAACGAAAAATATAATCGCGTAAAATCGCCGCGACAATAATTATCTCGAAGCGAAAAAAGCAGCAGAATTCGAAACTTTATTGCCGCGCGTGCGCGACGACGGTCGAATGTTCCCCGAAACGAAGCTCCTCCTCCCGGCCAGAGATGGATGCCGCACACGCAGTACAGTAGCGCAGATGCGCGGCACCTCATTCGTCGGACTTCATTTGGCCTTTTCCTCTACGCGATGAGTCAATTGACTATCAAGTGGTACACATTTGCGCCACAATAGAATCCTCATAAGATATTATTGTTGCAGGACCAATCGGCGCGACAGGTT
>JAQGBB010002310.1:0-11175 GCA_034691745.1 Prismatolaimus dolichurus | reverse complement strand
CAAGGAGGACCGACAACGTATAAGAACTGGACAACGACTGGTCTCATTCCTCCAGTTGGTTCCCAAGTACGTTTGCGTGCACTCAGGTTAACTAAAACACGTGTACGGATTGATACTTTTGTTCTTGCTTCAGGGCTGCGGCAACTGCTACGCATTCTCAACGGTAAGCCAGAAGGGACTTACCGTGCACGACGAGATCTTATTTCGGAAATGGGAATAATAGCAGACCAGATTCACCACTGTCGTAAAATTTTTTGATCTATTTTGACATCGCTCCGCTGCACTAGATGCTCAAAAAATTGTCGCTCCGTTTCAGGCAACCTCAAACAAAAATGACTCCATTCCGGCTAAAAACCCAAAACTTTGGAGCGCTTCAGGCCCTCATGCCAAAGGTGTTTCGCACATATATTTTCATTTTAAATGCATTTTGAGCCAAAAATGCAGCACAATTTTTGCTAAAATTTTGTTCTTAAAACACTCTCTCTGGTGTTTTGGAGTCTTTCAAATTTGTAACATTCTTTTGTATAAAAAGTGAAAGATCACTTCTGGTAAAAAATCGCTTCGCTTTACTCCACGCTGGGCAAGCTTGGAGAGCAAATCGCTGCGCTTCGCTATGGCTAAAACGTGTAAACTCCGAAGCGATTCCGGCTCTAGAGCGCTCCGGACCAATTTCACTGTGTGACCACTCCACGAGGTCCACTTCGGCTAAATACGTTTTGAGCTAACCATTTTTCCAAAAACGTCTTCTCGACCAATTTTTAGACTACCATGCTTTCCTACTACTACGCGCTCAATAGCGGTCTGACAGCACCGTTTATGCTTTCGGTCGAGGACGCGACGTGTGGCACGTACATGCCGAAGAGCGGGTGCTTCGGGGGCACGTCGAATGCCGTTATGACATACGCTTACAACAACGGTATTAATCCGGCGGCCAGCTATAGCTTCTCGCAGAGCTACTACAGCTACTACGCCACGGACGCAACAGGCCGCGATATTCTGGTACTGTATTACACTGACATGCTTTTCTTATTGCTATAGCAAACGCACGTGACTCTCATGCGTCGAAAACGTTTTAGTAAAAAAGCACATTTTTGTGGTTTTTATAAGCTGGAATTACACAGCTGAATGTATAGGGAAGAGTCCTCGGGGCCGTGCATTTAAGACGTCACGGTTTGAGGGAAAGGGCTTCGGCCGAAAATGATTTTATGCGTTATAAGTATTTAAAAATTTGTGACGTAGAAAAAGGGGTCGGAAAATTCGAATTTTTATGTGACATCACAAATGCATGGCCCAAGTCCCTCCCATCGTGAAAGAATGAACTATTTTTTGGGATAACTGCTTTTTCCTAATAACCGCCCATAGGCAGTTATTTGGAAGTAGTGATGTTCTTGTTAGTCGTTTTTGGATTTGTTTCGTTTTTGTTTCGGTAGTCAATTCTTAGCTTTGTTTTGTTAACGCCCAATAACAATTTTTTTTGTTAATTTTTGTTTTGTTAATTTGGAAAAATGTCAGCACGTAAATTTCGCCGAAAATTTTTTTGAGTGAACAGGGCCGCCCATAAGACTTTGGAAAAGCGATAAACGTTTATTGTGTGTAGGAACATAGGACTGCCGTTTAACGCAAAAGGGTCTTAAGTTAAAAAAGTTGCAGTTAGGAAAAAAACACAAAAAACACTTGGGACTTTCTTGCTTTTTCGAAACGCGCGCAAACGAAAATGCAGAACGCTTAAAACCTGTTTTCGTAAAAGGTTAATGAAGTGAAATTGGCGCAAACTGTAGAAGTGATTTAGCATAATTTTAAGTACACTATTAACGCCTCTCATTTTATGCTAACCGACACTGCTTTCTAGACCTAGATCAGCCACTGAGCATAGAAAACACAAGACAGTCAAATTGAGAGTTCGTTAAGTTTACAAACCGATTGGCAAACCATTTCATTTATTACACCCCTACAGTACCAGAATCGGAACAATCAACACGCAGTCTACCATCAAGCGTTCAGCTCATCTGGCAAGCGTTTAGCTCACAGCAAGCTCGCTGTCAATCGTTAACGTCCGACTGTTCAAGTCCCATCTCGGCGTAATATCGCGCAATTGCCAGACCGATGGCACCTTCAATGCCAGATTTTTAAAGAAGACGCGGCTGCTAGCAGGCACGTAAGCACACAACTTCAGCAGCGAGGCTTTTTTTCTCGCTAATGCCGCGAACCAATCGCTGCTTTGCGAGCAACTGCACAGAGGATCTTTTCGCCTGAAGGCACTGCTCGACGTCTTTTCGAAACCACGGCGACAAAAAATCGATTTTTAGGTATCGATTCTTCGTCTTTTGAAAACTGCCTCTTTGTGAAGAGGCCGAGAACGCCACGTCGAAACTGCATGATCTTAATTTCGAGAAAGAGAAGACAGAGTAATTTTGTTTTTGTGATACTTTTTTAGCACTGCGTACATCTGGGTGTGGTCGGCCTTCAAAACTGCGATGCTGTTGTCTCGACTACCCTTGATGACGCGAACAAAGTCCGCGAAATCAGAAACGACAGACTCGTTTTTCAGCTTCGTTCCGATGTTGCCGTGTACGCTGTCAACCGATATTTGCGTATGCCCAGCTTCCAAGTAGATAATGCTATTCTTTAAATGGCGTTTGACGGATCGTTGACGAGAAAGACGAGAACAGCAGAGGTCGAAATTCTTGTTCTGAGAGCCGCGGTTGTCGAGCCAGATGATAACGTGCTCAAACTCTAAAGCCACTGCCCGAAGGAAATGCACGAAAGCCGACGCAACGTGGTTGGCATTCTGTCCCGCTTTCTCCTCGTGCCACAAGATGACTCACGCTCTTTCATTTTTTTCAAACTTGGCAAAAGCTTCGTTGAATAGCACTAATTTCGACAAGAAAAACGCTTCTTTCACTTCCAATTTCGGCATGTGCAGCACCTTTTGCATGTCCGCGGACAAGAAGAGCGTGGTCGGCTTCATCGACCTTCTGACGGCCATTGCTGCCATCACCCCTGGCGATTCTTTAGCGTTTTTAGGCGCGCTTTGTGCTCGCAACAGGCGTCGTAGGCGCACTGGTCGCAAGGTTGATGCTCGACGTATTCGTCAACTTCTTGTGCTGAACGCACTTTCCACATAGATTCTGCCTCGGCGAACTGAACGAAATGTTCATCGCCTTGACGTCTTCGAAAAACCTTGCCAGTGAGCACTAAAAATCTTTTGAAACTCTGGCCGCCTCTTCTGTCAGGAACCACTTGTGCATCTGTGAAATGGTCAACCAGACCGAAAGATAACGCATTCGCGTGTGTTCCCCAGCGTAGCAGCTCAGATTTGGCTGAAGGCGCTCAATGAACTCGGCCACACGCTGGTGAAATTCGGTGAGACACTTGTAACCAGACGTTGTGCCGATTTTTCGCGCCGCTCTGGCACAACTGTCCTTCGCGGCGTTCATTCCGAGGACATACGAATGCGAGCTTTCTGGTTCGCTTTTATCAGGCATTCGACCATTCGCTTCCAAATACCGAGAATGCAGAGGAAAAAAGCTTGGCCGACGTGCCGGCCAAACAGGCTGTGATTTCGAACACCTCATCGCTCCGTCGCTTTTTGGAAAAACTGTTTCGCTTTTCTTCGGAGTCAGCTTCGCGCTGTTTGTTAGAAAATTTCGCCGCCGCTGAATCGTGTCGCCTTTATCTTTTCAAAACGCTTCGAACACTTTTTAGCGTTTGGTCTCGAAGAATTCGTTGCACTGCCTGCAACACTTATTCTTGCAGAGCGGGCCTATGCTGTGACTTTGGGCGACATTAGCATGGCATGCCGATCTTTCTCCTTGTTCCTTTGCTGCACGATCTTGTCGAAAGAGCCGTTGTTTGATTTGAGTTCTTTTGCTTTGCGAAACATGCTGCTTCACGGCCGGCTCGACTTCGGACGTTGAGACTTCTGATTCAGATTTGACGTTGTCGGTTTTTCCATCGGAATCGCTTTCAATCCCAGACTCGCTTGCGACGGATGCAGCGCGCACTTCTACCTCAGCAGCTGTTACATCCATGAGTGAAGGAAGTGCTGCTGTCATGGCTGTGCTGTTTGTCCTGGGACAGAGCATGCCGCCAAAGTCGGGATCGACGATGATCGAAAGTGCCATTGATTAAGGCATATCGAACTCTGCCGGCTTGTTGACAGCGCCAGAAAGCGCTCCGTTCATTTCGTTGATCGAGAGGGCGCGCTGACTGTCGTTTTGCAACGGTAAAAGAAAGCTAATGTTTGTGATCTTAAAATGCTTATATAAAGCTAGAAAACTGCGAATTGGAGGTATCGAAAGTGAAATTGAAAACAAATGAGCAACGACGAAAGGTCTCAAACAAAAACAGATTTATCTTAAAACAGATTCGGCTACGGCCTTCGTTTACGAAAACATGAGAAGTTTATCCTAATTATTGTCCTTAAAAAGGAATTTGCGCAGAAAGAGACCTCTCGAGCTGCCTTTCGGGGCACGACCGGCGGATGCAGCACGCTGTCGTGCTCCCGCTCTTCACCACACGCTGTCGTGTTGGTGCAAGTCAGGTCGGGTGCTTGCATCGCTCGACGTCTCGCGCCTTATGAGAAGTTATATGGCTGTTTGGAGAAAGATAATCCAATCGGCTGGGTCGTCTAGTGGTAGGACATCCGCCTTGTCTGCGAAAGACGCGGGTTCAGACGAAAAGATTTTTCTCTATTCAGCTAACTATCTTAAAACAAAATGTTCAGTTCATTTTTATGGAACATTTATTTTTATTGATTATATTTTATGGATTATACGTTTTGTTCCTTTTAAAAATCCTGTATAATAATAAATCATAAAATATAATCTATTGAACGACAAAATCAGCAGGAACACAAAATATATAAAATCCATAAAAATAATTGGTAAAATTTAATTGAAAACAAAATTTAATATAAAATTTAAGACAGAATATAATGTAAACTACAGATGATATAAAATCTAAAAGCGTTAGCTGAAGGCTGACTGGCAAGGCAAGAATCAAGCTATCAGAGAGAAGAAAGATGAAAGAAACGCAAAATTTGGCATCTCGGGTGGGATACGAACCCACGTCTTCCGTGTTTGGACCACGAATGCTATAACCGCTAAGCTACCGAGGCCCCAAATCAAGCTATCCTCTGACGGATTGCTCAAGAGAGTATGATTCTTTCACTTCCATGACTATGCGGTATTTCTACACTTATAATTCAGATTTTTTTTACACATGAATAGTGAACGAAATGTATCACACCGCTGTTTGTTTGTCTGAAGCTAGAATTTGCATGCGTCTGCTTGAAACATTACTTTGCATGCTTACAGTATTCGTGTTTGGGTTATGCTTCTGAATTTTTCGTGGTAGTTGACTATCAAAAAATTAGCTAGCAGTGTTTTCCGCTAAGGCGGCAACAATGCTTATTCACACTGAGCTTCTTTGCATACAACGAATGATACAGCAGATGTTGGTGTACTTGCTTGCCGCAGGAGTTGACTTGAATTAAAATTTGACACGCTTTGGACGCAAGAATTTTGGATATAAAGTGCTGAACCACAACCTTCTTTCTCACTTGCTATCAGTCCCCTGATCAGTTCAAGCTTTTCTCCAACACTTCACAGAATCTGGCAAAGTGAGCAGACCTACAATTACAGTCCCCTATACTAATAAAAAATCTTTTTTTACCGAAGATGAAGTCTCTCGGCCTCGCGCTCCTAGCGGTCATTTTCGTCGCGGTCGTCGGATCCGACCCGAACATCGACGTGAGCGTTGTCGAACTGCTTCAGCGCTGCGACATTCGAACGACGGCGCAGCTTCGTAACATGACCGACGAGGACGATCGCAACACGCTCATCGTCGAGGTCAACAAGCGCATGCCGCGATGTGGGATCAGCTACCTTTAAGGACAGAAGAACTCCGTTCTCGAGACGTTCTTCACTGCCCTAACGCACTGCCCAAACGGCTGGAAGTTTCAGTGCCCAGCGTGCTGAGTGCCCACTCTGACGGCATTTCGAAAGAGGTTGAGCACTGACAAAACTCAACAATTCGCTGACTAATGTGTCGCTACTATGTAGCTTCCTGTTGTTACCAGTAAATCTGATCTCATGCGCACAGGTGATACAAGTTCGCTGACCTAGCTTGAACTGATCTTCGGGCAAATCCAGTAAAGACGACGACCTAGAGAGTAACCAGGGAAAGGAGGAAGGCCCAGGGCAAAAAGCATCCCGCGAAAAAGTGGCCAGGGACGTACTCTTAACCAGTTGGAGTTTGGTCCTAAAAATTTTGGTTATAGCCCGTCTCATGGAATTTTTCCCGACCTCTTTCTTGGACGAAATTTTTCCAGCTGTTGGCTTGGCCAACCCATGAAATTTTTGGTTTGTCCGAAGGGCGAAGCCAGCTAAAACGTTTCCACATGCCGCTAGGCCATTGCTCCAAGTCACATAAAGAGACAACGTGACGCACAACTTTCCCGTTTCTCAATTTATGTCTAATGCACAAGTCGATCGTGCTGGTGATCCAAAGAAGCAGGCGCAGGTGCTGCCACTACGCTACCCGCAGTTTTTTCTCCGCAATATACATCTGCGAAGGGAAGACAATTTTCTCCGTCTGCTAGCTCCTTCGAAAAGCACTAGGATGATAAACATCCGCAAGCTACGCACACGTTCAACCTATCTCCGTCAGGCGGCGTGCGCAATGCTGCAGGCAAGCAAGCTTCCTCCAAGAAGCTTCCGAAGCTCTGAAGCAGTGAAAAAAGTTAGCTATTCGCGCAAGTTAGCTTACGAACTGCTGTTCGCCTTTCATTTCTCTCGAGCTCCCGAAGAATTTGACGAACCATTCTCTTACTCGTCTTTCAGAATCTAGCTCGTCGACTTCGTTCGCTTGGCGCCTTTGGACCGAGAGGATCCTCTAGGAGAACTTCGTCGATAGTGATTGATAGCGATGGTAAGGTATTTTCCTCCAGGTGTCTTTCGTAAACGATAGGCGGTCAGGTATTTTGCAACAAACCCTCTTCGGCGCCTCCGGCAAATATCTTCTCGTCACTCTTGCTCTTGCGTAAGACGTTTGCGAAAATGCTTGCTAGGCGGAAGAGATTGAAGAGATCTTGGCCGAAATCGATGAAGAGAGCATGGGAGGTACGAGAAGTCATGGTTTTACGCGAAATTCAAAACGATAAAGTGTCGAATTTTTATTGGCTCTTTTTAATAAATTTAGTTATCGACCAGGTTAGCAAATATGGTACCAATATGGCTCGAAATTGACACAAAATCTGCCTGTAACATAATTAAATTAAAATTAGAAAAAAATAATTAAATTAAAATTAGATAAAAAAATAAAATAAAATTATTGTGTTAAATTAATTTCTTGGTTAATTACATAAAAACAAAATTCTTAACTATGATTAAATTAAACGACCAAGAAAAATGCTGTTACACGAAATTTGAGTGCCATTTTGACTTTTTTTAATTCGCATATAAAATAAATGAAAATTATGCATAGAGTACCGCAAGTTCTTCGACTCGTTCGATCGCGAGAAGAAGGGCTTCATCATGGCGACGCAGATTGGCCGAATTCTGGAGCAGATGCAGCAAGACTTCGACGAGAAGAGCCTTCGAAAATTGCTGAAGAAGTTCGACGCAGACGGTACGCCTCTAGGGGACGATAAAACATTTTAAATTTACAATTATTCTAAAAAAATTCTACTGGATTGTCCATGAATGTCATCGTGTCATCATTACTACGGCTTGTTATCGTTACTTTGGAATTCTTCCAAAAATTGCCCAAAATATGCGACAAAGCAACAGTTTTTTAATGTGCCAAACACCACAACATAGAATCGTTGAAAGGGGGAACAAAAAAATCCGTCCAGTAAAAAAGGGAAATCTTTTAGGAAACCTTCCGAAAGTAGAAAATATCACTAAAATCGACAAATGTCACTCAGAGAATTTATCGACATAGTTTCTTGTTGTACCGTCACCCTCTTCCGAGAAAGAAGGCGCTCAAAAACTTCCATTGGCAAGTGGTTTTTTAGGCCACTTTTGAAATTTTTCTGGCAAGTTGGTACTTGATAAGTGAAAATGCGCGATAGTTCTACGCGTGCTGAAACTACAAATGCATGGGGTTTTGCAGTCTACCTGCCGCGCTCTATTCGCTGCCTGCGTGCGCTCACTATTTTCCACGCATGAATAATTCACGTGCAAGCGACTTTTCGCGGAGTTTTCTTCGAACTCAAATTTTGTGACGAATTGTTCTGAGTCAAAAAATTTTTAATGTGAGCTTTTTCTACGATTTTTAACTGAAAATTTTTTCAGATGATTTCTCACATGAATTTTTTCTTGCATGAATTGAAATCTGTAGGATGAACTGTTATGTTCCCTTTCTCAATTGCCATTAAACTTTTACCTAAAATGACGCCATTTTTTACCATTGGTCATTACTTATTAACCAGCCTCAAAGGTGCAACGTAACCTGCTTATTAGGGAGCGGAAAGCTCGAATTCGAAGAATTTGCCGCCATGGTCTACACGCTTGCGAACACCGTCGACAAGGAGACGCTGGAAAAGGAGCTCAAGGAAGCCTTCAGGCTTTTTGACAAAGAGGTGAAAACTAAAAAATAAATGATTAATATAAATTATATTTAAAAATAAAAGACAAATTAGATGAAATTGAAACGAAATTTAAACAAAAATTTAAAAAATAATTAAAATTGAACATATGACGAGTGCGTATGGGAAAATTTTCATATATTAATTTGAGGGCAATGGCTACATTGCCACAGCGACGCTTCGCCAGCTCTTGCTCGACATCGACGACAAGCTGACCGATTCGGAGCTCGACCAGGCAATCAACGAAATCGACGCTGACGGTTCAGGAAAGATCGAATTCGAAGGTAAATTTCCCTTTTAGCTAATCTTCACTGAGCTTAAACTGATGTTTGCTTTTGCAGAATTTTGGGAGCTAATGGCCGGCGAAGAGAAGGACGAATAAAGAAGACGTCATTGTGCCGACTGAACGTTCAGCCGTTCATTTATACTACGTACACTTAAAATTTTCTCTTTCTGCGATCATCTCGTAGGCGATCTGCTTTCTGTTCGTACCTCGGCGCTTTTTAGTGTCATTTTTGGAGCAGCTCGGCTCGACGCAAATAGTCGCTTTCGCTGCGTATTTTTTCTCCTATTTTTAACGTGTACACAAAATTTTTTTGTTTTCTCGGCTGGAGCATAAATGAAGAACGTGGATGAATAAGAATGCCTTCTACATAAAATGATTGATTTGATGGTTGTAAAGCTTGCACGGGACGACGATCATCGTAATTTGGAACTATCTGTGTGACGTTACACGTAATGGGAATATGAGATCACGTGACTACTCTTCGGACGTCGCACATCAGTACCATTTGTAGATTAGCTGGAATTAGCTGCCGGCTGCACGCAAAGCGTTTTTCTTGCCTTCTGCAAAACACAAGCGCGGTTTCATCGCTAGAATGGCGACACTCATCAAAATATGTGCTCGCTGTCTACGGCTTACTGTTCGTCATTGAGTTCGCCGGGTATTCTTAAACAAGCTAACTTCTCGCAGAACTTTTGCACAAATGAAAATTTTTCTAGCGTGCCCGCCAGAGGGGCAACACACCGAATGTCAGAGCTTCGTGTCGACGACGGGATACGAGTGCGATGAGCTTCTCGACTGGACATCGAGATGCTGTTGTGGGGGATTCTGGCAATGCAGCGAACACATATGCGTTGGATCAAACCTTCCTCCTTAAGGGGCGTCCCCATTAGCGGCCTATAACACTCACAAGCTTGCAATGCTGGCTTTGTTAGCTCTTTTTATCGGAATTTTACATGGTGGAACTGCAGTTGTCAAACCAAATTTTGATCACCACTACCAGCTTTGTTTTCAATTATCTCTATTGCGTTTCTCAGAGGTTTGAAATTCTTCTCGTCATTCACGTTCGGCTTTCACCGTGCTCGGCAACGCAGGAGAACACGCACTGCCTAAAATCCAAGTCAACTCGAAAATTTTTAGACACGTCCAAACGCTCACAATCAATTAAAAAATGAGTCTGAACTTTTAAAAATATCAACTGCAAAATACGTCGCAACATTACAAATTTGTATCGATTTATCTGACCAAAATGATCCTGCAAAGTGCATAATGTTACTTTCCTGTGGTAATGCTTTTTTTGGCAGCAGGCGGCAGGCGCTACTGCATAAAAAAGATGGGCTCAGCTGCATAATGCAGGGCATCAAACAAGATAGATCAGCAGTAGGCACCCTAGAAAATCGCGATATCGCGATCGTGATTTTTTTCGTGATTTTTGGTGTTTTGAACGCAGATAACGATTTTTGCAAATTTTGGAAAAATTGCACTAACAGGCATGCAAAACGGACCGATTCCGCCATTGTAAAGTTAGGTTAAAAACTAAAAGTCTAAAAACAATAATGATATTGATGATTGATGAACGCGCACATAATAACTAGAGAAAAGTTAGCGTAATGTTAGGAATCCATGTGTATTTGTACAGATTTTCTTACGTTTTAGCGTTCATACTGAGCAAATAAAACTTTGCGTTTTTATGAATTTTATTTTTTCAATTTTTTGGACATTTCGATTCTGCGTGATTTTTTAAAAGTCGATCGCAATTTTTGCCATTCTTTCCCGCGATTTTCTAGGGTGCCTAATCAGCAGCAGTGTCCAACAAATGCCGGAATGATTACTAACGATAAAGGCAAAAATCGATACTTTATTGCGTAACATTTAGACGGATACAAACTATAAATTCCAACTCTACCACGCGTCCTGTCCACGTTTGCTTTTCTTTACTCACGACCTTACACGTGTCGGTACGAACCAATTGCGCAACAATCAACAGCAAGTGAGATGAATAATTTATAGCTGTTAGCTAAACGCCCGCTTAGGCTAACAGATCAAGAGCTGTTCGCGGTCTTCCAATCCACCTAATTACATACCGATGCGAACGCGAAGGAGTACACGACAACGCACTTGCCGCTAGCTGGCACGAATGAGACAATTTACGGCTCGAACGGCGTAAAATAGCCGCCAAAGCAGGAAGAGATTCTCCGTCAAGTTTGTTGATTTTCGTCTTTTGTGTCGGCGATTGCGCCGGCTTTCCCGTCATTCCGTCAAAAAAGGATGGACATTCAGCAATGGCTGATTTTCGGAC
>JAQGBB010002309.1:0-11177 GCA_034691745.1 Prismatolaimus dolichurus | reverse complement strand
TTGCACACGTCAGAAATGTGCGCAAAAACCTGAGGTTTATTGCACACGTCAGAAATGTGCGCAAAAACCTGAGGTTTACATTCGAAGAATCGAGCTCGGGATATATAGTCGGGGCAGCTGAATCTAGCGAGAACGCTCTTGTCCTCTGCTTTTTGTTTGCTTTTGATGTTATAGCGCTTTTGTTGAGGCGACAAAGTGAGAAAGCAGGAATCGTATAGCCACTGTACTCAACAACGTTGTGGGCGGCGAGAAGTTTCGGAGATGTCGCCTGACGTAGTGGGTCCTCTAGAAATGTTGATCACAATGCAATGAACGTCATCTTGTGTCTGGCCGTGAATGTCACTGAATCAAAGTTCGGCTTCCAGAATAATTGCTTGGTTGCTCACGCATCAGCTGTAAAATGTTTATGCAAACCTGACGGTAGAGTCGTGAAAAAGCGAAGTCTGCCTAAAAGAGCTGGATTATAAGAACGCTGAATTATATTTTTAATCAAAAATTAGCTTAAAGTTAATTACTTTAAAGATTCTGCAAATTTTATACAGAAATTAGAATATGCTATTAGTCTTCGTTTTGCATCACCAAAGACGAGAGATTTACCACAGTCGTTACTCGTTTAGAAAAATTCATTCAAAAATATCAAATTCGCTGCTAAAAGACAGATGTGCTGAGAAACTGTACGCAACAAAGAGATAAAAAAAGATAGAGTGGGCAAGATAAAGTGGGCACAAAAGACAGAATGTTTATTCAGGCTATCGATCAGCAGCCTCAAAAACAAAATTTAGTCCACGTTTCGTTCTCGTTTGCACCGGATGCGACAGTCGTCTTTCCACAACCTTTACGCTCAACGCAGTGTGTCTTCGTGAACTTGGCAAGAACTAGCTCGCATCTTCACAGCAATCGTTCGAATCGAGTAAACTTCGACCATCAACTTTTCGCCCAACTATGTTGCGGTCGGAAGAACGATCTTCTACGTGTCGGGTCCCGAAAACCGGTACAATACTGGTTAAACCAGTATGTCTGGTGACCCTATTTCTACGCGACACGCGCTTTATAAGCACGACACGAACACTCCCTGGTTGTCCAAAGGACAGACTAAAATTGGAACGAACGATACAGAAAAGATTAGTAAGGTCTCTGCGCAAGGATGACACGCAAATCCATGAAGTGTTCCAAATTTTTTTAAATTCTTATGTCGGATCTATCGAAGAAATTGATCTGCATAGCTATTTTGTGGAAAAAGCTTGTCGAAAAATTTCATTTTTTTTTCAGAATTATCAAAAGAACTTCGAGATGCGATTAGACGCCTCGTTCATTGTATTTCGCCGAACACTTTCACATTCTCGCCGCCAACAGGCTACTTTAACCCTTTAAACGGGGCAAATAGGCAGCTGCTAAGAGAGAGAGAGAGCTCAAACTCGGAGCATACTTTCTGAAAGTATACTTTGATGCGGCGTGTTTCGGAATGCCGGTAACCATTTGCCGGATTTTGGCGGAATCCCGTCTCGTTGGTTTCGTTATTCTTTGTGTAAAATGTGTGGTGACTTCACGTCAAAGCCTTGTAATCGCTAAAGACTTGTCTTCGGCATTTGACTAGTTAATAAGAAGGACAAGAATTGAGAGGTCAGTTGACGTGAACTGCGTTGAAAACCTTTCTTGAGCGATTTAGTTGCCATAGCAAACGCAGTTTATATTCTAGCTGGCGTATGCGAAGCTGTGTAAAACAGGCATGAACTTGATTTCTCTTTGAGATGAGCTCAAGCTTGAGGAAACAGACCAAAAGGTGACCAGGATGGACAACCTGAGCTCCATCAACGTCCAATCGATCCAGAAACTCAACGCCCAGCTTCGTTCCAGCTACTTCTGGCTTCTTCTTGGTCTTATCAGCTTCTCCTGCAACATCCTCCTGCTCGCATCGAATAACAATGGAATAAGCAGTCAAAAAGTGACGTCACTTTTTTACAGACACCTCGCCCGTCGTCCTTCACCTTCCGTCACATTCTTTGCAAAAATCTCAGAGCCCCCTCGGCAGAAGACATCATATATGGATGAGCCCAAACTCCTATTTTCGTCCCTCAATACCTAGTTTAATATCACAGCAAGGTGATTTTCTGCGACCGAACAAGCTCATACATCGCATTGCTGGAACAATTACGCGACGTTCTCAATTTAGAAAACTGGTCATGCCGAAAACTGCTCACCCAAACGATTTACCGCTTGTCAAACGTCAAACATTTTTGACTAACTGCTCAATTAGCTCCAAACAACGATATCGCAATTCACAGTAACATCGTCGCGCCATTTGGTGTAACGTCACCAGAGATTTCATGCACATTGCTGCTCAAAACTCTCTAAAATGATTCCATTTCTTCCCTTTATCTTCTTTCTTTCATTCATCCAGCTTTCAAGCTCCTTATCACTAACCTTCCTATGCACCGGAAAGTGTCTCCTCGACACGCTCGAAAATAATCCGCCCTCAAATTCGACACTCGTTCAAGCTACGACGAAGCCCGTTCTCGCCTACACCTCAGTCGCGTGCAATGTCGCGACGATCGCAAACGCGTCCTGCATCCAATCGTGCGCCGCTCAGGACAATAACACCGCCGACCTGCTCACCGCGTTTATGGGCGCGCTCGGAACGATTTGCGATAGCCAGCTAATCGCGATTTGCCTTACGCGGATGCGCGGTCTCGACTACTACTGTGGCGCACAGCTCGGGCAGCTAATGGGCGACATCGGTTGCTACTCGGCGCAGTTTCAGCAAAAAATCGTACAAGCCTTCATGCCGTCGAATACTGGCGTCCCGATACACAGTGCTGGGGGTGGTGGCGTCACCGAAAGTAGCACTACGACTGGCACTCTTCAGACCGGAAGCAGCACCACGACTGGCACTCTTCAGACCGGAAGTAGCACCAGTGGCACCTCGCAGAGCGGAACTAGCACCACTACAGGAGCATCGGTTACGAAGAGCGGAGTTTCATGTGGCGCGACGTCGCTGACGCAGGCTCTCGGGAATATCTGCAATTCGACGGCGGCGGCCATTCAGTGCGTCCAAACGAACGTGATTGGTCAGCAGTGTGGGGCGGCAAGCGGAAATCTGACGCAGCTACTGTTCGCGGAGATTGCGCAACCGTTTGGCGCGATGCTGATGAACGAAGCAAATCAGGCGGCGTTTCCCAGCGCCTGTGCAGCGTTGATGCAATAGATTGTAGAACTTGGTGAAGTAGTAATTGAGTTCGAAATCCATCAGTCTGGTGATCACGTGATTGGTTGTCCTCCAGTAAAATCAATTATTTTAACGATTTTGTAAATTCAGCTAGCTGAGAAAATTGCGTTTGAAAGTGCGCGTATATTTGCGTCCTAAATGGCGCTAAGAAGCCTGCGAGTTATATAACTCCGCCTTGCTGCGTGACATGAAAACAACCTCAACGCAGATGGATAGATCACTTGACAGCGCATCGAACGAGCCGTAAAACGTTAAAATCACTTTTTTCGAGAAAAGTAATTTTACTGGAGGACAACCGTGATGGAATTTCGATCATCTGATACAGATAAATGCACATCTTATTATGGTTGTGTCAAGCAACATTGAAGAATTTCTCTTTGTGTTTAAACGTCATCAAAAAACGTCCTATAGTGCACGGACTAGGTTAGCAAAACGCGTTATCATGTTAGCTGCTGCTCAGTTGTCAAAGCGTGTGCGCGCCACTTTATACTTGTCAGCATCTAGCGAAGCCAACTATGCTAGTACTGCTGCTCTCTGCGCTGCTGAAGTTGCTTGAGAAACAATGCCGTCAAGTCTCCGCATGGCTAACTCCGATAGCATCAGCTCACGCAAAACCGAATGCGCTAATTTTGGAAGAGGAGTTTTCTGAACTGCTGCTTTGGTTCATTCTGCTTATTCCACTCGTTGGATTGTTCGTGTGCAAAATGGCGGTACGCTGACAGGCAAACGCAGAGCTTTGCCGAGTGTCCGTATTGGTCGCAATCGTCGCTCTAGAAAAGTGCAAAGAAAAAAGCCTATCGTGAGAAGCTCCGCATGAAACACAAGCAGATTCGCGAAAACCAAGCAAAACTACAGCAAGAAATCACCACCGATAATGAAGCCGTCGAAGCACGTCGTGTACGAATAGTGTCGCTGGAGTTCGGAAAGCTTATTGGCACGTAAACCGAGTAAAGACGTCGGGAGCAGAGATGGTTGCGGACCGGAAATTTTTGGCCCGCAGTTAATTCAAGAAATTTTGATCTTCAAAAAGAAATTAACGATCAAAACGGACACTCCAGACTTCCGAATTTGCAAGAAAATAGAATCGAATGTCTGCGTTTGGGAAGCAGTGTCACTTTAGCATCCTTTCCGCAAACTGTTTTGCGATGCAAAAATTTCGGCCCGCACGGCCCGCATGCCTTTACGGGTGGGTCGGCCCGTGGCCTGGCCCGCACATTTTTTCCCGTCGGCTGGCCCGCGACCATTTCTGGTCGAGAGTCAATTTTATTTCTTCTGTCCCCCATGCAGATGCTCTTCAAAGTGGCGACATAAGCGCCGTCGAAGCTCTTGACGCTTACCGTTGGAAAGCGCTGGAGTGTCATAAACGGCTGAACTGTTGCACGGACTGGATTCGAGAAGCGCAAGAGTGGGCCGCCGCTTTGGACGAAGAATATCGAGGAATAGCACATAAACCACCTCTATTCGGCGTCCCGTTCAGCGTCAAGGACAATATTCATGTGTGCTGCGTGCAGCAAAATCGATTTATTGATTGGTTGATAAGGACGTTTCGATTCTAGATGAAAGGATATGACGTAACACTTGGACTTCTCAAGAACATAAATAAACCTGCCGAAGAGGACGCTTCGTTGATTGCCCATCTCAAACGCCTTGGCGCCGTACCGTTTGTCCGCACGAACGTCCCGCAATCAATGATGAGCTATGTATCGAGCAACGTAGTTTGGGGCACTACGGGCAACCCGTGGGATCCAACTCGGTCTACATCAGAAAAAAAACGTTATCTTCGATACAATTTTTTAAGAATTCTCTTGATTTCAGAACATCTGGCGGCAGCTCCGGGGGCGAAGGAGCACTCGTCGCAGCAGGTGGATCCGCGTTTGGCGTCGGCAACGATCTGGCCGGTAGCCTTCGAATACCGGCAGCGTTGTGTGGCCTTTTTACCCTCAAAGCGACATCCGGTATTTCATAATTTCGACACAAAGCGAAATTTTCATTTTTTCCTTAATTCGTCTGCTCGACTTTCGATAGATCGTCTGACATCGACGGGAAGCTCAATTTCTTCTCGAGGCAACGGTCGAATGCGCTTGTGTCCGGGTTTTCTGACACAAGACCTCAGTGCTCTCCGGCAGCTAATGAAGCTCTGCCTAGTTCAAGACTACTTTGATCGCACGTCGACAGCGATCTTCAACGTACCGATTCCTCTCGGAAACGTCGTCGTACCCGAAAAGCTTCGCGTCGGCTACTACCTAAACGACGGATGGCTCAAAGCAGTTCCTGCTTCCGCGAGAGCTGTTAAGAAAGCTGTCGCCTTTCTTCGCAGTCGAGGGGTGGAAGTAGTAGAATTCCAGCTTCCCGATCCATTTGAGGCCTGGAAAATCTTCCAGAAAGTCATCTACTCCGATAACGGTGCAGCGATGCGAACGAGAGTCTTCAAGGACGAGCGAATCGATCAACACGTCGCGTTCAACGCTAAAACGGTCTTCACTTCGCTGTTCGTTCGCAAGTTGCTCGCCCTGATCGTTGGGAAGTTTTGGCCTCGTGCTGGCGTCATCCTTGGCTCCTATGTCCGCTCCCTCTCGGACCTTCTCGACGTGCACGATTCGATCGATGCGTACAAAAATCGCTTTATCGCCAAGTGGAAGAAGGCGGCCATCGATGTGCTGGTGTGTCCGGCATTCCCGTTCCCGGCGATTCCATTCGAATATGTGGGTCAACTCGGGCTGGCAGGCTTTTCGACTGGCGTTTACAACATGATCGATTTTCCTGCCGCTACGATGCCGTGGACAAAAGTCAGCGATGATGATCAGCGAGAGTTCGAAGTGAGCTATCCACGAGCGGATAACTTCGATAAACTCGTCCACGCAGCGCTGAAGCAGGTCGCGCCCGGAGGACCTCCTGTGGGTTTACCAGTTGGTGTGCAGGTCGTAGGCTTGCCTTATCGCGAAGAGGTTGTCCTTCGCCTGATGGAAATGCTCGACGAATCGCGAAGCAGGAAAGAAACTGGGGCCCTTGATTGAGTTATGAGATTGTGACGTGGGCCCGTCGAAAATACTCGTCGCTAGCTACGATTAATTTTGTAGAGCCGACACTGTAAGTATGCACAGGATGCATTTTCTGGTACATAATTTGACAATTCGTTCATGGTTTAGCTTTTGCTCAAAACCGATCATTGTTTCTGGAGCTGAGAGGACAATGAGTGAAAACTTTTGCAAGTTTGTGCCTTTTTACTCATGGTCCTTTTAGGGTGTATAGCACTGTTTTATCTTTACTTTCACAAACAGCGACACAGCTAGCGCCGGGTAAATAAACTTCAGAAAGCTCTCAAGCACACACAACACAACGTTCTTCAAAACGAAAGTTGTCGTCATTATTCATCGCGCATAAGTACAACATGATTTTCTCACTCAAGTTCTTGGAGAAACATTCCAAACAGTTCAACAAACACATTTTTTTCTACTTGTGCAGAAATAGAGGTACTAAACTCAAAAAACAAGAATATTTTTACACTGATGTTTTTCACGTGCATTTACCCTGCCCCATGGAGCCCCCATTTTGCTTCATTTCCGACCACACCTTAAAAAATAGGGTAATTTTGAGATAAGGGGTAATTTTTAGAGTACTTGGGGGTAATTTTCACTGAAAAAACTTTACTTCTACCAGAAAAAAGTTCGTTGGTAAATAGGGAACATTTTTAAAAATTTGCCTTATTGAGGGAATGGGGCGGGGGTCCAATGGGAAGCCGCCCCAAACTATCAACCCTATTTTAAAACGCGCTAAATAGCGTTCGAAAGCTACAAAAATGGCGCATTTGCTGGCCCACAGTGCCTTGCAGCGTGATCATGGTTCCGCGAGAAACCGTTCTCCCAAAACCTGCTAAAGTTATGTCATTCTCTTCTACATGAAATGTCTAGTGTGCTTCAACCTACTTCGAACACTTTCTAGAACTGTTGTGCATGTTTATCTGTAACGGCACGGCTGGATGCCTCTAGCCTTCTTGGTCTATCTGCAGCGTGAAGAAATTTTTATCACAACACCGAAGAAACAGAGTAAACTGCAGATGCACACTGCACATAAAAACGTCACAAAATAACACGTGGCACAGGCAACCGCCAGTCTAACTCTGCTTATGAAGGAGTATACACTGCATAGGCACACGAGTGAGGCCGAGCCAAATGCTTACCGATTTGTGCATGACAGAATCCAAAACGCCCCACACCAACCGAGAACTGTTTCTCTCTGTGAGATTTTAGGACCCCACTAATTTTCGGATGTCGGTGCGCATCCTCGAGCAAAAATTTTGCAAACGTAAAATAATTAGTAATTCGATCTAGTTTGCACAGTGGTCATATACTCAAGCAAGACGTGACTATTGGACGAGTTTGCGACTTAAAGTACCGAGCTCTTGCCCTCGCCTTCTATAGTCAAATCAAATCGTATCTCTCGTGGAAAGTTTATCAAGATCAAATGACCGACCGTTCGCTGTTCTATCAGTGACAGGTGAGTGCACCTGATTTATAGCCGTTCACCATGAACAGATTTCAGAATAGCTTCCACCCGATTCGAGACATGATCCAATCGAGCGAATACAACAGCGAATGTTTCATCCACTTTCTTACCAAGTGCAGCTACAGAAGGGGGTTCTGAACTGACAGCTTGCTGAACCGACGCCTTTTTGAACGAAGTATCACGTCCACTAGCGATCTCAAACGGGAGCTTCAAGAAAAAGACGACAATGTGGATGAGCGCCAAGAAGCTCGCGCCCAGGTACAGGCTAAGATTGCCGCCAAGCGATACGATCAGCTGCTTCTCGTCCATCGTGCGGTACTCGACGACGCGCGTGTAAACGGTCCTCTGCGACGACAACATCACGACAGTCGTCGCGTTAATCGTAGCGTAGATTAGGTACTTACTGTGATTCTCGATCGTGTGAATCGTGCTACTGTAAAGCATTGTATCACAGTTTTTTTCACAACGTCGCGAGCAGCTCGCTCTCGTCTCGTCGACGGAAGCTGCGAGCGCTCTGCCACATTTCTCGCTGTGCACGTAGGCGAGATTTTCAAAATCGGCGCCAGCACAATTTTCGAGAGTTCCGCGTGGCGTTTTGAGCTTTCCCGTAAATTCATTTATTAGAGGCATGCAGTCACACCGCTTCATGATAAGCTCGGCGCGGCACCACGTGTTGCACTCGAATTCGACGCCAGTCAGTTGATCGAGACATCCACTTCGGCGCAAATTCACCAACGTGCTCCACGTGTCGAGATCGAACTGTATACCCTGCCTTTGATTTAGGAACGCAATCAACGGCGATTGCCCAGCATCGAGCGATACAGTCCCCTCGAGATAGACCGCTGCAACTCCTCCGGTCGTTGAAGTGAGACCACCATAGAACATCTCGATTTGTGCCGCAATCGTTACGGAGTCGAACATCGAAAAGTAGACGAGCGCGTTGCGAGGCAGTGGATAGCAGGTCACCTCGATGGTGCCGCCGGGTTCTCTGCCGAACCACTGGAGCTCGCGTGGACCGTCGCAGATGTTGAAGATTGAGAGAGCAAGCAGACCAGTGTTCGTGTTCTGGCGATATGTGAAGAGACGCCATCGCTCTAGCACGCAAATCGCCTCGGCGGTCAGTCGAAGAAGTTGAACAAAATTTGTTCGACGGCTTGTGAAGAAAGCGTAGAGCTTCGGAGCCGTTTTGGCGTGAAAAATTTGTGCAGAATTGCGTTGGATGTTCTCGTGCTCGACGAGATCTTCGAACATCACCGAAGTGAGCCCGAGAAAAGCAATTTCGAGCTCACTGAACATGGTGGAGGTCATCGCGTTCAACTGGTTGTAGTAGGAGAGAAGTGCGGCGTCTTTGGCGCTCTCGTTAATGTTTGACAGGGAATACAATCGCGAAAGTTCATCGTGTGCTGAATGAAATTTGCCAACCTTTTCTTTGAAATGCTGTGTGATGTCGGGCGTAGACGCGAAAGCTCTGACTATATCGTCGACTACTGTTTCGTTGTCGTAGAGCTGGAGCAAGCTAGCCTTGTTCATGCTAACGCAAAGGCTCGCGTTAGTAAAGTTGAGTCCATCGCGATTCGTGACTGGAAACGAGACGATGCTTGCCGTTGGTTCCGAGAGGTACCTCTGGATAGTTTGCGAGATATCCCAGACAGTAAGAGACGTAAAGCCGACGAAGATGAGGATCCAGAAGATACGTTCAACGAGAAAAGGAGCGGTGTGGATGAAGTTGAAGACACGGATTACGGTAGAAGTGGCGAATTTTTCGAAGTAACTCTGTAGCACATTGTGCGTCTGCCACATTTTTAACGACTTTTTCGCACAAAATAGAAGCTTCAGATATGTATGATGAACGTTGGGGCCGTTCAGCTTATGTTTTGCAAGCAAGAATTTCTTTTAGAAAATTAATTTATTGATCGGAGGATACACGAATTTGATAGCCAAAGCGGTTTGCGTACTGTGCACACACGCGATATAAAGTTAATATTTAGAGTGATGCTATTAAAAGGATGCAAATCGCCAAAGAAATCGAAACAACATGTCTGACGGTTAGAGGCAACATTCAACCGCAGCGTCTGATTTCTGGAATGTGGTAGGAATCCTCTACTAGAGGAACAACGATCCCGAAGCGGATGTAGCAGTCAGTCGTCGAAGTCCACCCGACGCTGAGTGTGATACAAACAGTGGATCCGAAAGCTATCCACTGCGGTATACAAGCTATGCACATACAAACACAACACGGCAGCAAAAGCATATTAAACTTGCTAGCGTTGGTCAAAAAGTTTCAAAATAGTTTTACTCTTTCGACAAATGGTCCAATCGACGATCGGTGTGCCTCGCGTGACGTCGCAGATTCCTAACTTGAGAGAATACGACAGCAAACGTTTCGTCGAAATTCCTTCCGTTGCGTCTGATGAATGGGGCTTTGAATTTGCACTCGGCTGCTGCTGCGAGGGTGCTTGTGATGTCTTCGCAGCGTGACGACCGCTTGCGACGTCAAACGGTAGCTTCAAGAAGACGACAATGTGGATGAGCGCAAAGAAGCTCGCACCTAAATAGAGACTGAGATTTCCACCAAGCGACACAATCAGCTGCTTCTCGTCAATCGTCTGATACTCGACGACGCGCGTGTGGACATTCTTCTGTGACCACAATATGACGACCGTCGTGGCGTTCCTTGACCCTATTGTTCGACCCTATTGCCTATGCAGCCTCGACCCTATTGTTCGTGTCGCGAATCGCATAAGCTAGACCACTATAGAGCATAACGTCACAGTTTTTGTAGCATTCCTGAGAGCAGTTCTCTCTGAATTCATCAACGGAAACGCCGAGCGCTTTGCCACACGTTGCGCTTTTGTCGTAGGTGAGATTTCGCAAGTCAGCGCCAACGCAATTTTTGAGAGTTCCACGCGAAGTTTTCAATTTTCCCGTAAATTCGTTGATTAGGGGTCTGCAGCCGCATGCGTTCATGATAAGGTCAGCGCGGCACCACGTGACACACTCGAACTCGACGTTTCGGTGAAAGCAACCGCTGCGGCGCAACTTCGCCGACGTACTCCACGTTTCGAGGCTGAATTTCAGAAAACTCTTCTTGTTCAAGTTCGCTAGCATGGGCGGCTGCCCCGATTCAGGTGACATCGTACCGGTGAGGGCGATCGCGATGATACCGACCGTTTTGGCTAGATCGCGATAGAGCATCTCAACGTTTGCCGTTATCACTACCCTATCGAACATCGTGTAGAAGACGAGCGCGTCGGCCGCTAGGCGATAGCAGACCATCTCCATGAAGCCACTCGGACTTGCACCGAACCACTTCAATTTGCGTGAACTTTTGCAGACGTTGAAGATAGACTGCGTAATGTCCACCGTGTTTGTGTCCGGTGAATGCGACATGTCGAATTCGCTGTATCACGCAAGTCGCTTCGGTGGTCAGTCGAAGAAGTTCGACGAAGTG
>JAQGBB010002308.1:0-11178 GCA_034691745.1 Prismatolaimus dolichurus | reverse complement strand
GCCTTCGTTGGAGCGCTTCATCGCGAGCGAGCTGGTGATCATTCCGACGAAGGCGAGCAGTCGAGATCGTTTCGTCGATGAACACGACTGCGTTATCGAATAGTGGCGATCGTGCGATGCGCTGTCGTTCGCGAACGTACAAGTGCCGTGCTTGTCTGGCTCCAGCCCGAAGCGTTGTTGGAGCACCTCGGCGGTCGCCGCATCGCTGTAGCATGTCTCGAAAGCCCAAAGACCGATCGTTACGCCTGTCTTTTCGCGAAGCGTTTTGCTCCACTCCTCGACGGCTAAGCGAAGCGATTCGGTGCGAAGGACTAAGTTCGCGTTGAGGTCACTGTTGCACGTACCGCGCGTTTGATTCCAAATTTGATGCTGCCCAATTGAGAGAAGACCACCGAGAATAAAGTCTCCACGCGTGCAAATTTGCAAGTCTTGCACCGGTGAAGCGTTTGTCGTCACAGCGAGAAGAAGAAGAACCACAGCTGCAAACATCGTTGTCAGTCTACTACTGCGAGAGGTGCTGATCCTTCAGTGCCGAAACGAGAATCGTTATTTCTGGAAAACAAGATGCTCCCGGCCCTTGGACCGGTATGACGTCATTTTGCGTTACTACGTCATCCTTCGCATAATTCGGCGATTTTTTCGAAGGTTGTATTGTACGCGTTATTTCAAGCTTATCAGCAAAGTTCTTTTTTTTTAAATTTTCCTTAATCTCGCTCGAAAGCTTCGTGGGCGCAAATATCTGCAGGTTTTGTCTAAAATTCCAACGTTAAGCGCGCTCGCTGCGGTACGAACACAAAACGTGACCGCGAGTAACCCAAACTGAGGGTTGGCCAGGATATAAAATTGCTCGTGCGTAAAATTACCAGATTTTGTTTTGCAGTGCTACGGAAGAGCGATACTGTTCACCTTTTTTCTGCGAAGCAGCGCTCGTCGCAGCAGCTGTTCAAACAACAAAACCGCGCGGCGGGCGTCGGCCAGTTTGTTAGCCTTATGCCTGTTAGCTAGCGTAGCTATGTACCTGGCGGGCAATCGACTGTTTCTATTCGTGCGTGCAAAGACACGCGCTCTAGACAGTGGTGATAACCGAGCCGGATTTCGCATTTGATGATTCCTAAGATACGGTAGCGAAAGTTCGAAGACAT
The DNA here is from genome assembly GCA_034691745.1 of Prismatolaimus dolichurus. Lineage (NCBI taxonomy): Eukaryota > Metazoa > Nematoda > Enoplea > Triplonchida > Prismatolaimidae > Prismatolaimus > Prismatolaimus dolichurus. The sequence goes on along the minus strand of JAQGBB010002308.1, from coordinate 10,036 downwards.
CGATGACACGGGCTGGCATAGGTGGGAGAAAGCGAGAGAGGCAACAAAGGCCCTTATGTGCTAGACGATTTTTAGAGAAAAATCTAGGGACAACATACCTGACCTCCATTTCGAGGCCAAATTGCGGCCAACTTTTGAAACTGATCCCATGTGTGAACACAGTGAAGCGAAACTCGGTCAAACGTCATAAACCAGGCAACGACTTTGTCCGTTCCTTCAAAGTAGCAACCAACCCGCAGTAGCAAGGCCGTCTTGTTAAATAAATATTAGTGGCTGACAACCGTGCAGTTGGCAATACATATGCACAAAATAAGTAGCGTTCGAGTTCGCCTTTTTTCGATACTCGAATTCGAGTTCGAGTTTATTAAAAAATTAGTCGAGTTCGAGTTCAAGTTTGAGTTTTCAAGAGACATTAAAACACCTCTAATTTAGTGATTTTTCTTTCGTTATATTTGTAGGATGTGTTTTGCTACTTGCTGTCTCTGCACTTTGACCCACCCAAAATCTAAACTTGATCCTCAACCTCAGCCTGAGCTAAATCGAGGGGGGGGGCGGGCAGGCAGCCCACGTCCAACCACTTAGCTATCCTTTTGTTCAGCGCTGCACGCTCCAGGCAGGATGCAACAAAGAGACCTCGCTGATTCCTCGTTGCGTCATTCCTATGCATGATCGACACTGAAACCGTTGTGACTCGACGTTGTCAATATTGTCGTAGAGACCTTCGGTCTCAGTGAAGTCTGCGACATACCAATCATCGACGAGGACAACTTACTGTGCGCTCATGCCCAGGCTGGTGTTTTCGTGTCATTGTGGACTTCGCTACTGAACAAATCACTGTGCTTAGGCATGCGTGAGATCTTCGACGAGTCTGCCGTCTCGTGTGAGTCGATTCGATCGTGGTCGAGCCCTGCTTTTGTAACCTGGATGACCACTGAGGTAGCTGGTGATTCGGTGCTACCTCAGTTCATTCCGGTTCCTGGAGCTGAACATCTCTTCGACTTACAGAAGCGCACGCTGCAGTGACGACTTCGCGGTGTTGCTGCCCTGTGCTCTTGTGGCTGACGTGTGATTAGGATCAGTCACAATTCATCCGGGATCCAGCCTGTTTGTCCTTTGGCTCGCTTATAACGGAGCACGGTCGATTACACGTGCTGAGTATGCTTACGTAGTGTACCAGTTACGAGTGCCTCATTTTGTAAAATCCGCGCGGAGTCTAATACAGGAATAGCCCACGCATGCTTGTCTGGTCGCAACATATGCACACGTGCAAGGACACGTTAGTATAGCCATTCGCACACAGACCGCTGTTTCCACGTTTTCGAGCATATGGGATAGCAGCCCTTAGTGGAAGCACTTTCTTGTATCTCACACATTTTATAGCTTGACTCTGCGTATCTGTGTAGTTCGCATCTCAGACTTCCGACAGCAATGATTGATTGCTCTAATTGGCGTCCTTCGCCAGTGTGACAGCGACATAGAAGGCGATGTATATAATAGCATAAAGTGCTCGTGCTCAAATACACACGCTATTGCTCGCGTATGTGCCAGCTATATGCATAGTGCAGCTGCTCTTCACATCATGCTTCTTGCCTGAAACTTTACTTACATAGCCGGCGATGCTATCAAACCGATTCACGATCGCCGCTCTTGCTTTCTTCGGCTGTTGTGCCAGCGTCTGGACGCAAACGACAACTCAAAGCTGCGAAGCAGTCAAAACTTTGCTGAACTTTTCCGCCACTTCAAGCTTCGCTGAAAGGGTGAGACAGTGCGCCAAAAGCTGTGGCTTTCCCGACAGCTACGTCGTCACGAACAGCAAGAAACTGTGTGCCGGCATTGGCGCTGAGCTGCTCTCGATCGGCGTGTACGAGTACAGGGCGGTTATAGAGTGTATGCAGAGCACGTTTCCCAGCTGCATCGGACCATCAGCCTGCACTGTCGCTATCTGTCAGCGTTTGCGATCGGCACCGGAGTATAAGCTACTCCAAGAAGTCTTCAAGCAGGTTCCGGACTTTTTTCGCGATATCGAGCTTGAATGCTTGAAGAAAGTTGTGTTCGGCAAGTGCGCTCTACAACTACCCAACGGCATAATCGACGACGGAAAATCATGTGACGACATTTGTACGGACTTTTTCGCTACGGAGCTGCACGAAAAACTAGGGTGCTTTAATGGACTCGATTCGACGGACGGTGCGATGGCGAAGGAATGTGCGAAGGAGAAGGTATCGGAGAAACTTCCACAATGTGCCGAATGTGTTGGATTGAGAGATGAGGAAAACAAAAGCACCGACGCGATCCGCTGTCTTCGTCGATGCGACAAACTTTGTAGTATCGGAACGTCGACGATGCGTTCGTTGAATTGCATTGAATACTGCAGTCGAAACGGCGATGAAACTGGAACATGCAGACGACAAGAGAGACAGAAGTGCTATAAGAAATGCAGTTCAAATGAAACTAGTGCGAGTTCGAGGTGGAGTTCGAAACCATCGAAAGAAACTGCTGTGCTTGCTAATCGTGCTTCGACATTCAGTTTGATGAGGCTTACATCGAATTTGAACATTTTGACGCAATCAAATTTTTCTCTGCGCTTCTCCTCTCTGATCGCTTTTGCATACATATTTTTGAGAGGTTATCTACTGACATTCAAGTGAAATCATCGGAAAAGTACAGTAGCTGTACCTCTAGTCGAGTCCGATTGTTGTCGGAATGTTCACCGTTGATCGATGAATATCGTTACAAATCGATGAGTTGTTCCAAATTGGCGATATAGCGACGAACTTCGCGCGGAATCCACAAACTGTCAAAGATTGTCGCTGGGGGGTCGACGAAATATCGTTGAAAATCGACGGGACATAGACGAATTCCCTTGCACGGTCGTCGACTTATCGATTAATGACGTTGAGAAACTTTGTTCACTGTCGACGACGGTCGCTGAGAATCGACGAAATATCAACGAACTTCGCGTCAATCGACGAATTGTCGTGAAATTTGTTTTGTGTGTGCTTTTTATGAGGCTTGGTGCACGAAGTGATTTGGCCGATTAAATTGATTTTGATTTGTTCGAACAAATTTTTATTACATTTGGTCGAACTTTTCGAAAATCGATGTGGTAAATGAATTTTTCGCATTTCGCATGAAATTTTCTTGTGTATGAACGAGATTTGGTCGAACAATTCGGAAAACCGAAGATTTGGTCGAAATACCTGTTCGTACACCGGGCCTAAGTTTTCGCATCTTTTGTACATTTTGAGGATATATATTCGTTCACTAATCTGTATATCATTGACTTATTATTGTATTTACTGTTTTATGTTCATTGACGATTTTAGAGTTTTGTAACAAAATTGCACGGCTTTCATACGTGCAACGTGCAGCAGCCATATGTGGGATGACTCACCATTACCCAATGGGATAGTCATTGCAGCATGTCGTAAAAGCATTACAGCTACACTTTCGCTCGTCGCCCACCGCTTCCTAACTGCTTCGCTTGTGAGACCCATGTTGAAGGCTTTCGGTCAAAATGTCAGAGCTGAAGATGGTGAAATTGTCCTCGAAGGCGGCACCCCTCTCTATCGTTTGTAGAAGACGATCAAAGACGGCTATTTGCCAAAACGCTTTCTTTCGGCATGAATAATACGATGGGGTGAATGGAAAAGTGCTTTCGCAAACAAAGCTCTAGCTATATGTCGCAGCAAAGAGACGGCGTTTGCCGCTTGCAAACAAACAGAAGCTAGAAAGGCAATCGCGACGATGTTTGCAAATAAGGCTGAGGCTAATAGACTGACCGCGTGGGCATCGACAACGTGGATCGCACGGTCTCGGCTCGTCCCTATGTATCTATTCGTACTCTCAAGTGGTTTCGCTGCTGCTGCTATTCAGCCGACCTCTAAAAAGCATAGGGCAGGTGATGTTTCAGTTTTGTACACATGCAGAAACGTTGCTAACATATGCAAAAACAAAACACAGCCACTGAGGTCACCTCAAAAACATGTGAGAGTGCAAGTGCTTCTGAATTATAATTGATTGCCCTTTGATATTTAGTTTTGCATTATTAGTTTTAGTATTTTGCAGTGTTTAGCTAAATACTGTAGTTATAAGTCGTCAAGTGTCACGACCTGCCAAACTCTGAGCAGACGTTAGTTTCTAGAGATAAAGCCTTCGTGGGTACTAATGTAGAGGCAGTGCTAGCTACTGAAAGATAATACTGACTCACACATATGGCGAGACCTAACCCACTTCCTTGTTGAGCCTTCACGCGTTGATAGAAGCAGATTGAGAATCATCGATTGGCTTCAAACCGCAAGCTGCGAGGGCGCATGAAGCGGGAAAACAAAGTGCTCCTTCTTGGCCAACGCTGACTGGCTAGGCGAACGCGTCATGTGATTCGTGCGTGACTACGGTAGTTTAGCGGGCTTTTCGTCCTCAAACGCTGGTGCTTCGTTGGATACTCAGCCACAGCTAACCTCAGTGAGGCGCGAAGTGTGAAATCGTCGCAGACACATCAAAAGACTTAGAAAAAGCGTCGCTTGTCGCCTCTGACTTTTGCCGGGCGCGAAGCTGAGCAAGTCCACGTCTCAGTTACAGTCGTGCGCGAGGCTAGCATCCTAAGAAGAAGCTCGACACACGATGCTTACAGCGCAAACCCCGGTAAGTGTGCACAGGGTAAAATTTCATCCGATCCCTCATCCATCGCTCGGTCGTCGCACAGGAGGCCCTCCTCAGTTTCACCATGCCGCTGAGCTGATGTAACACTACCTTTGCAAAGATTCTCTCGCGCGACTCAGTGTGCGTCTCAATTCTCTCGTCTCCTTCGGCCCTCATCCACTCGACTTTCAGCAAACAGTCGGATTACGAGAGCCTTATAAGCTTCCCTAGCGTTCGCCCAGAAGGGCAGGCACCCCAAGTCAGTCGAACTTGGGCATCGCTGAACCGTTCGTGTTTCTGCGATGATGACCGCCGAGATGTGCTGCGACGCCCGCAGAACGTTGACCATTTTAATGTGTACATAATATCATTATCATGTAATTTATACCTCTTCAGTCGTCGGTCTCCCAGAGGCTTGATTGTGCCAGTGGGGCAAACGCACAAGTCTTGGATTTCTGCTGCCTCTGCACGGCCGTCGTCGTATTCATTTCGTAGGACGTTGAAGATTTGATCCTTTTGGATAAATTTTGAAACCGAGAAGGGTAAGCAAAGAGTAAAGCAAAGCAGACGCACATGCGGACGGAGAGCGACGACGAGATGGTATTTCATCAGTCATCGCGGTGTTGAGTTTTACGGGCGTATTTAGTCCTGCAGCTCTCTTTCGCTTTCGACCCGCGATTCGTCCTTTCACTTTCCATTATGCTTACCTTCTCGAACATCCTTGCCTCCCCGGCTACTGAGACGTCGAGAAGATTCGAGATCGGTGATCTTTATGAGCCGCAACGGTTTTCTCATTCTTGCCGAGCAAGAACTTCGGAGCGACGATTGAAGTTCATCGTCGCTTCTTTTTCTCCTCTCGTCAGAACGCGTTCTCGTGATGGACGTTCTTTGAGGACTGGCACTAAACTCAGCAACAACAGCTAACCTATGTTTGCTTCAGTTTGACGGCCCACATGATGCATGGTATGCTTATCACACTGACATCAACTGATAGTTTTCGCTTTGACAGGAGCAGCAGCGACTGGAGATCAGTATGAAAAAATGAAAAAATTTTGATGACAGTTGAAACCACAATTTTTTGGAATCGAGTCGAAGTGCCTGCGCAATTCATCGAATAGAAACGATTTGGATTGATTTGGCTAAGAGTTAAGCAAAAAACCAAATATTAGAGACCCACTCTGGTGGATTCCGAAAGCAGAATCATTTTGGTATAGGCAGACAAATTTCTGACCAAACAATTATGGTCTTCCAAAAATGATGTCAAAATGCCATAGAAGTCGGTGAAAATCGAAGCATTTTGTCTAGCAAACCAGAACTGCGTCGATCTTAGAATCTAAACGGAACGAATAGTTTGAGAGGTCGAATCGATTCGATGCAACTCGATTGAATTCCTCTTGACCGTCTCTATTTTAGAGTGACCGTTTTCGTTTGCCTGAAGCGCTGAGAACTTCCACAGCTAGGACTATTGTCAGAAGGACTATATAAACATTTTGACATGGGATTCTTAGCACAGGTTTTGGACGAAATTCTTCTACATTGTTGCCTATCCAAACCTCAATCGGAGCAACCGCAGCTGAAGCTTCTAGAGAATTTTAGAGAAGTGGCGAAGTGTTTACGAGTCCTACACGACGGATAACAGGGGATTTCATTGAACCGCAGAAAAATAACGTTCGCCTTGTTCTCGTTCTTGTTCAGCGGATGTGGCAGCTAACCTTTCGCCAACAATGCCACAAACAACAAATTACGAGTTCGCAACATGTCAGATGGTGATTGACGTGTAGACGCAAAAGCGACCACAGCAAGCGCGTTCCGTCTCCCTAGAAGCTAGTCGTCGATGTTATGCGTTTCCGGTGCTCGCCTGAGGCATCGCGGGAGTTGTTTGCTTTCGCTGACAGTTTCCTCCTCCTCCTGACTGACAGGCCTCCTCTTCAGCCAGGTAGGTATGTGGCCTGCTTACGTGAGCTCTGACGGACAACTGGCAGCAGAAGCTGACGTTTGACTGACTTCTCTCGATTGAATCACAAGGCGAGGAGAGAGGATGTGGGCATTCGAATTATTCGGGCATTCGCCCGGCGGTTGGGCTTCCTTCCTACCGTAAGACGGGATGAGAGAATTTTTAAATTTCGGGAGCAAAAATTGACGAGCGAGGAACGAGCTATACTACGGCTAAAGTGATTGTTTGCAGCTGCTGCTTGCAAATTTCTCTCAATCGTTCCTTTCGTTCGTCTCTGGTCGAGCACTTTATCCCGATCGTAGGGCGCCCAACGGAACGGAGGAGAAATGGACTGATGGGAAACATCGTCGTTTACGTTCTTGTTTGTTTTTCAATGTTTGAATTCCATTTACGGATTGGACCGACGGGCGCTTGCGCTTCAGTTTGAGTTTGTTTTGGAGCCATTGATTTTCTTTGCCCCTTCCCCTTTCGGGAAGCTACCATAAGACCGCTTGTTTGTGGCAGCCTCGCACCCGCCTTCGCCCGCTCCCTGTCGTCATACTTGACATTTCAAATGTCAACGAGTCGACGAAGAGGGAGCTAGCGAAGAAGATTTTCCTTTCGGTCTCATCGTTTGCTCGTCATAGCTAGCTAGCTACTTCGTCCGCAGAGAAAACAGCGAGGACTTGTGCAAGCAGAAAAGCCGTAAACCCTATTAGCGTTCGTAGAGTCGAAGTTCGCACCAATTTAGCTCTTTCCAGTCGTTTTTTCTCGCCTTTATGGCATCATTTTTTCTCTTCTTCGAGATCATTTTTTCACTCAAATCACGTCATTACCCCTCTTTCTTCGCGCAGAAGTTCCTGATGAGTGAGGTACCCGAATAATGATAGTTGGGTGCTAATTGGACTGAGTCGCTGTGACGTGTTCGCGGTGCGAGATTCCACAGCTTTCGTGCCAGCGGCGTGATGGCATTTTCGCTTTCGGTAACAGTCTCCTTTTCTTTCATGCCAGGGACCATTAATTAATTACACAAGACGCTAATTTCTCGCTGTCCGATTGTTCTTCTAAAAGCACAACGTGGTGACCGCGATAGGGTAAAAGGCCACTCTGTGCAGTGACCAGAAAATTGCGCCCCCTAAAGTGCGCGGCACCTGCAGAGAAAATTTTTAAGGCCGACCGCCTAATTTGACTTTGACCATAATTACTGCCTAGCCGAGTCTATGTAGCTGATGAGCGGAGCGTGTAGCAACCCGAAGGATTAGCGAAGGTCGAAGGAAGAGGCAAAAAGTCGCAAAATCCGCCTATTCGCCGGTTCGTGTGTGTCCTTCCTAGTCGTCGACACGGAGGGCTTTTGTATTTTTCGCCGCGGAGGGTAGGCAGCAGCAAAAGGCTCATAATGCTCGACGACGCAGCTTCTGTTTGGATAATGCGCGCCGGCCGAACAATGGGTTACATACGTTCCCAACGTCTGCTGCTCTTGTCGGTCAGGCGGTGATCCGATTTGCTGCTTTCTGGCTTCTCCGTTCGAAGCTTTCAGCAGCTCGACGGTGGTCATCGGTCAAAGCAGAAAAGTTTTTCTGTCCACTCCGTCGAAATAGGCAGCAGACGCTTCCGGCTCGTCAAGTTGCTCTCGTCCGCTCCTCATGATCGTCTGCGACTTCCGACCGCTAATTGCTTCATCTCCGTTTGGCAATATCCTTCAAGTAAGGCCCGTCTTTTACATAGCCAAGCTGCGTAGACAGAGCTGTTGGCGTTTTGTTTCGGAGTCACTCTGGCGCAGAAACTACCGTAATCCCTCGACTTTGACTCAGTCGCTCGCTTCAGCTTTTATCGTCGATTTTAATTGGGGTGTAAAATTGTTCATTGTATTGCGGCTTTGCGACTGCTCAACTCCAGCCTTTCGCTGTCGAACAAACAAAACAACTTCGGTCGGCGATAGAAGGAGATAGAGTTTCAACGCGGCGACCGCCGCACGCGTCGACTGTTACATGATACACCTTCATCGGTCGGGCAAACGAGGCCTGGACGGACATGGAAAGGTGCGAATCGACGGGCGTGTGACTGGCGTCGTGGCAGATTCGATTTCATCGGTCTTTGCTCGAAAACTTTTGACTTTCATCTTTTTGTTTATCCGTCGTTTTGGTACCATTATTCTCCTCAAATCACGAACAACGAAAGTTCAAACTTTCCTATGTTTTCGGCCACGACTAGCGATCGAGTTTGCACGTGCCAACTCGACTTCGCGCCACTCATTCCAGCCATGACGACGTTTAGCTTTTTCGAGCCCCTCGAGGATTTTCACAGCTCGTACGTGATCAGGGAGGACACGTCGTCTTACTGTCAGGTAGGAGATCTTTGGAGTCGTTTTCGATCGCAAACTCATTGCTTTTCATCTCGAATTCTTCGTTGACTTCACTATTCATCGTTTCCGACGATATTTTGCGGGTCTCGTGAGCACCATACCGTAGTCTACTTCTTGCGCACGGCACAAAGGCGAACTTTATTAGACGCTTCGTTTTCACTGAGAAGCTCTCAGGAATGTGAAACGCGCTGATTAGATCTCCTCCCGGCAAGTGTGGGCTGCTCCAGCTTCAACAGCGGATCTAGGGAGAGGGGGAATGGGGAATCCCCCCTGTCGGCCGGACGACCGGGAAAAAATGGTAAGGGGTACCTTTACCGAAAAGTCAGTCCGGGGAAATCGAAAAAAAGTGACCAAAAGTAACGGAAATCGACGGTTTTACGAGCACTTTTTCAAAAAATTTCCAAAGGAAAACTAAGAAAGTCAATTTTGGAAAATCGAGAAAAAAGGCCCAAAACTGACGGAGATAGACGCTTCCACATGCGTATTTTTCAAAAAATTTCCGGGAGTTACCCCCGGACTTCCGTTTCTGGGGGGCCTCTGCCCTCAGGATCCGGCTTGGGGGCTCGGCCCCGGACCCCCGCCGGATGGCTTCGCCATCCGGAGTCTTCCCCCTGTCGAAAAATCCTAGATCCGCGGTTGCCCAGCTTGTTGTTTTGGCAGTCTTCCTGTCAGACTCAGCTTGACCTTTGACGTGGAGGGACGGACGCTCGACCAGAAGCTGATCGCAGCTGCTTTCCTCTCATCACTCGCGTAGTTCACATGTGCGAAGTGATGACGTAACGGCTTCTTTTTTGCTTTTCTTTCTAGCCCTCGTCGAAGCGTGCGAAATTATCGTCGACGATCATCAGTCAGCGAGCTCGTGGCGAAGAGCTGTCAGCCAGCCCGAGGTTAGCTGAATTAGTGCGAGAGGATGCGTTCCGGCAGGTGCCTTTCTTGCCCTGTCGCATTTTTGCACGTCAAGCACTCCCTTGAAGCTTTGGCGGAGGAGGTCGGGGATTGGCCACCCAGCGTTGAATTTTCTCAGGCATTCCTTCCTACACAAACGACTTTCTGTCGCTTTTAACGAGGCGGGCGTAAAAGCCCTCCTAGTGTGCTTGCGG
>JAQGBB010002307.1:0-11184 GCA_034691745.1 Prismatolaimus dolichurus | reverse complement strand
CCGGTTCCATCCGGATATTACGGGTTACGGTAGCTTACCGACGTCTCGGATAAGCTGATCCAAACACGAAGCTTCGAAAATTAAGCACATCTTCTTTTTACAGGACAACGAACAACAAACGTAGCTACACTATACAAAACAGACAAGAGACCACGGGTAAACTGGGGAGGCAAAAGCTAGGCGGTAGTCAACTCTCTCAGACTGACTCTCTACTGATAACAGCAAAGACAAGCTATTCTAAGCTAGCTAGATACGACCGATCTGACCAATCCGGAGAAAGGGAGTCCGTCGGTGGGGCGAAATAAAATACGGTGAAGCTAAAGCGACGTCTATCCGTAATAGCAACAACGGAAACTCTGTTTGCGCAGCATGTCTTGAGAAAATCACGAACAGATGTCTGTTTTGCAATCAACGTTCTCTACTGCAGATCGTAAACAAAAACCTTATTGTCGTCATTGAGATGCGTGAACGATGTACTGTTGCGGAATAGGCAGCTATGTGTTGTAGCAGGCTAGTATGTTTATAAAGGCAGCGTCTGCTGGTCTAGAATCGACTGTGCCTCTCAACTTCCAGTCACGCAACTTTTCAGTATTAAAGACGAAAATTCAGGCTTTGAAAAAGTTCCCAACGAAATTCCACCGTTTCTCGAACCAGTGCCTCAGCTTCTACCCTCAGCTACAGTCTACGACATCTCAAGTTGCGCGCAACGACGACAGGTTTCTCAGACGGTCGTCATCTTTGGCAAATCGGTGATGTTGTTGCCGTTGTTCAAAGTGCATCCGCGAGCCAGTCTCTTCAAAGCAAAATGTTCCGTGTGCTAAACAAGAACTACTTCGACGTCGAGTGGCATGCAGATCTCTTTCCGAATGGAGTTGACGATCGCGATCACGGCACCGTTTACGCTTCTCTTTGTTGCTTCACAAAGCGTGTCGTGTGCGCTACTTTCCAATTTCTATTCGTCGATGAAAACGGCGTCGAACTTTTCTGTGAAGCTGAGAAGAAGGTTCAGCATTTCGTGCCACCTTTCGACACGCGACGACTTAAACTGTGTTCGACAGAATTTATCACCAATTTCTTTAAGCAGGACAGTGGCAGCTTGCTTTGATTATTGAAATTAATCTGCGGAAGAATCAGCGAATGAGCGATATCATCCAGTTTTATGGCAGCAAAACATTTTCGTATGGCGACGTAAGTTTTATCTTCTGCATCCTGTCTGAAGCGCACAGCCCGCAAGAACAGGATAGCCTACATTGTAGGCCCTACAGTTCAGATGTTGACTAATGTTCTTACGATCTTCCCTACTCTTCTCAATCACCATACTAGAGTTGGTAGTTGGGGAGGGGGGGGCAAAAAATTTGCCCCATGCCCTATGGGGGCCCCATTGTGTTCCATCTCCATCCATACCTGAAAAATAGGGTAATTTTTAGGGTAAGGGGTAACTTGGCGTAGTTTTATGGAACTAGGAGTAATTTGGGGTAATTTTTATGGTACTTGGGGGTAATTTTCACTGAAAATTTTCAGATTTGTCTACCTCTGCCAAAAAACCTCTTCAGAAAAAAGCTCGTTGGTAGATGGGGGGCACTTAAAAAATTGCCCCATGTGGAGCATGGGGCGGTGGCCTCATGGGGGTGCTTCAAACTACCAACCCTAACCATATCTTCTATTTTCCCTTAATATTCCCCCATGCAACAAAAATAGCGCTCAGCCAGAGGTCACAGACGTGGTGGAACACCTTGTGTTCCAGGGTGTTCGAGAATGTTCCAGGATTCTTCAGAAATCGCCTGCTTTTGTTTTTGTTTCGCAGGATGTGTTTTGGCTTTGCCTATTTAATCGCTACATTAAACCAGTGCTTTAGCTTCAACAAAACATAGCAAATCTTACTTGGTATGAATAGGTGATCGGTACGAACACTTCGCTTGCTCATCGCCATGGTCACCGTCTGGTTGACGGCGTTGACCGAAAGTTTACCTGCACGTGGGAACTTCGAGACTTTATTGAGGATTACGTCGAAACTGATACGTATTCAACAGGCGTCTGCGCTTTGAGCGACAAATTTTCCAATGATGCGCTCATGCCGAACACTGAATTCGTTTTAAAGCTTCACCCAAGCGGATGCGATAATCACGGCAGCGGTTTTCTGAGTTTATTCTTGTTTCGCGAACACGCCAACGGAACCGAAACCGGGCTTAGTGTTGAAGCGACTTTTTCATTAGTTGACAACGATGACGTAGCGCTGAGAAGAGGACGCTTCAGCCTCATACAAAACGGGCTTCGGGGTTTGTGGCACTTAATACCGATTGCTGAAGCGACGACGCATTACCTTTCGCCAAACGGCAGCCTGCTGATTCGCTGTGACGTCACAATACAAGATTTTTCGATTCACAGCGATGCAATACGGGTGAGTACAAAAACTAAAATAATATTCTGGATTAATCATTAGCCCAGACAATTTTAGATTAGTGAGCAGAATCTAAAAATGTGTGGAAATTTTTAGTTTCAGTCAGAAAATCGCCTCTCAACAAATTGGCGTCGAGAACCAATCCAGTGGCTACGAAACAACGTGTTTCAGCCGTTAATAATATGGTTATGGCATTTGCTTTTCTAATATTATTCTTTATTCTACGTTGGATTTTCGTGTAACATCTGAAAACACCTACTGTATTTTTGGTATAAGTTGGGTACCTGCTATTACTTGCACAAGCAATAGTGTAAATACTTCGAGTTTTCCGACGGCCATTTCAGCAGTCCTAATAACGACTTTTTTACCGCCTTTCCATCCACGCGTATCTTACGCGTTGAGTGAGAAAAAGAAGGCTAATTTAAGCACTTACTCTGTACCCGTCTGGAACTTCTTTGTTTGTTTGCTTGTTTCTTATTCCACTGTAGCATTCGCAGGAATCAACCGATCGGGCTTAAATTCGGAACAGCGCCTCCCTAGAAGTCGAGTTGAGTCCCACAAAAAATTTGTGTTCGCTGATTACTGTGTGGTAATTTTTAGGCCCAGTGACGCATGTCAGTGTGCCTATTGCGATCGGCCGTGCGTCTGCCTGCCTGTGTGTCTGTGTGCAAGATGTAAGAATACGGATTTCTCAGCGAAGGGCTATGAGCGAGACGTGCACTTCTACGCAAAAGTGGTGAAACCTCGCCGGACTGGGATCGACCCCAGTCGTGTGCGATGATCTTCACCCTAGGACGTACCTCGCCAACCGAATCTTTTGCTCAGTACTGTGTGAGATGATCACCACCCACTCAGATTCTACATGGCGATTTGCACTTCGGACAATCCAGCCACTTTTTGTCTGGCCGAAAGAATCCCTCATTTTGCTTCTGTGCGTTACAGCCGGACCACACCGCGATCCCACCTGTGCGTTACAGCGGCAGGATCCAAGCTTTCGCGAAGCAGTGAACCGTATCTTTCTCCGAGTCTCTACCCGAATTCTTCAGATCGGCTTTCGTTCGACAAACTTCTCCGCGTAGAAAGCGCCTCTGAGGTGGGTGCGTGAGTTCCTTTGTGCCAGTATGTGGTGGTTGGATGACCCTCTGGCGTCCTCTATCGGCACTCTGGGCTTTTACTGATAGGATGCGAAATTATTTATCGTGATGCGAGAGCCGGTAAAAAAGTTCACGATTTTTATCAGTCGTACAACACAATTTTAATTTGACACAAAGAATGTACAAATCAGCCGTCGATTATGCTCACAACACAAATCACAGTCGAAGAGGATCAAAGATGGCTTCAACAAGCCAGCAGGCTTTTTTAGATCCAGCAATCCAGCCCAGCCTGTAGCCGTTTTCAGCCCTCTTCGAGCTCCTCGAAACGTGACACTCGAACACATCCACATGGATGTAAGCATTCCGGCGAAAATTGAGAAACTGACCCTGATCAACACGAACAGCATGCTTTTTGTAGTAACTTTTCTGACAGCCATAGACTGGCTCTTCGCAAATCGTATACAGTATTTCCGCTTTCACTCCGCTCGTGTCACCTTTACTTGCATCGGTGTACTCGTTAGTAATGCATGAATGTGCTGCACCAGACTCGCAGTCATGGTCTATAACCCAAAATTAAGACTCGATGTCGGTCAAGTCGCATGTTGTCTGTTCCAAAATTTGAACAAAGCTGTTTGCTTGATTCAGAAGTTTGCTATTTCGACCAATCAAAAAATCTCTCATTGCAGCTTTTGTCTGAAAGTTTTTAAACAAAATAATGAGGTGCATTGCAGGGTTTAATGACAAAAGGGGAGCCGATTTTTTACTTACATCCTGCCATGACCGCTAGGGATTAGTCGGCTTTTCGGCACCGGTAAAACGGCACCGCCGTTTCGGCACCATTTTTCTGACAATTTGGAACCGCCGTTTCGGCACTATTTCACTGTCTGTCTGTTTGTTTGTCCGTCTGTCTGTCTGTCTGTCCGTCTGTTTGTCCTTCCATCTGTCTGTCTGTTGTCTCTGTGTAAACAACTACTCATAGCAGTACAGTTTGTTCGCTACTTCGTACGACTGATGACCGTTTTGATTCTTTGATGTGACTGTTTTCGTAGCGCCGCAAGCGGCTTGTACTCTATGTCTGAAGTTGCTTGGCTTAAAAGATCTTGGTATGACACTGTTTTGCGCTTGCGCTCCTCCTTTGCGATATCTGTTGCTTGTAGCCACTAATCCGTGATACCGGATTCTCAAAATCGCACCTATGTCGTCGAGAGCTTTCCGTGCAAATTTTTGGTATCTTAATCCATTATCGACAGCAATCAGCGTTTGAACTGCATGCGATTGGTGCAAAATCTGGCGTCTGCTATCTGATAAATTTGTTTCTTTCGATAGCAAAGGGACCAAAAGAGTTGCCGGCCTCACGGATGCCTGTGAAATTGACAAGAAAGGAACAGGAACTTTATGGAGACGCTTTTGTCTATCTTTTGCACAAACGCACCGATGCCGTCACTCGAAAGTTAGTAGTTATGCATACCTGAATCGAGGCCCAGAATGCAAAGCGTGCAGTTAGTTTCTCCTTCTTACTTCTAGCTGGAGCGGAAAATCGAAAACAAAGGGATTATGGTGCCGAACGGAAGACTGTTTTCGATTTCATTGGGCAATGGTGCCGCGCACGCATAATACCAAAACTTCAAAACAGCGGAGCTCTTTTTTTGTTAGCAAAATAGTCTCATTTGGGGCACTGCCAAACTGTTGGCACAAACAACCGCAAACATAGTTTATAAATAGTTCACAAGGTGCTGGATGCAGCTTCGATGAGACGCCTAGACGATCGCTTACCTGAAAACATTCTAAAAACACGCTGACGCAAACACGATCACTTTTCGTCAATAAGAGCTAAAAAGGAGTTTTCTTGAGGTGTTGTCGAGGATCTTAGGCGCAAAAAACACGCCTGTTTTCGGATCGCGCTAATCGTAATCAAACACATCGGTACAAAAGCGTTGCTTGCCTTCAAAATTTCAGCAGTCCTAGTTTTAAAGTTGTCATATTTTCTGCGCACCTTCCGTGAAGTGAAAATGAAAATTTGCATTCTTGCTGTCCTCGCCATTGGCATAGGCGCAGCGAACGTTGGTCCCCAGGCAGGTAATTGATCTAGAGCCGGTCGGAATAATTCTATATCGCAATCCAAGGCACTGTTTGACGGCACGGCACGGTGAGGCACGGAATGACGTTAAAGCTTGAAGCACTGTTTGTTCAGATGCAAAAAGTTCCCGAAGAATTTCAGCGACAAGGGGATCGGCAAAGCCAAAGTGCATCTCACATTTGACAGAAAACATCGAGGCAGCTTGAGTTTTCTGGAACACCCTGGAACAGCCTGAAACACCTCGGAACGCTAGAGATTCCACCACCTTCCTACGAGACGTACTGTACTGTGATCTCCTGGACGTCTGCAAACTTTTATCCGCTGGGAATTAGGAGAGCTTGAAGGAATTTCGAAGGGAAATCGGGGAACGGAAAGCCTAAAGTGTGACCACTTAGATATTTTTGTATCCTGGCAGGATGGAATAAATAAATTGCAACCTCTTGCCAACGAACCGACAAAAAATTTTGATATTTTTTCTCGTTTTTCAGAATTTAGCTGGAATTGCACAATGCCGCCAGCAGCGGGAAATCAGCAGGGTTACTACGGCGCCTCCCAGTGTAGCATAACGATCTGCAACGGGTGTGGATCTGGCGCAACTGGAAACAATTACGTAATCATGCAGCTCTTCTGTGATAAACCGTATTCGTTTACTAGCACGTGCTTTTTGTAGTTTAACAGCGACGCGAGCTGCTTCGGCTATTGCAGTTCGCAGTCAGGCTGTCAACTCATCCAAACGCCCTCGGGTAGCAATGTGTGTGACGCGTCTGGCTGGAGCGGTAATATAGTTGCGACGAACGATGAGAGCAACAGTTTCGACTACTACATCAAAGGTAGCCAACGAGTGTATTGAAATGCGATAGATTTTGACAGGCCACCGCAAATCTGTCGGCTTTTGGCACGACAATCATCGTGTGTCATCACTATTCATGCACCATTAAAATTCTTATTTTGCAGCCACTTGCCCGAGTAGTGGCCTTACGAACGGCGTAGTAACGCTTTCAACGGCACCATGCTTCTGGGGAAGTTGCACTCTGTCCTTCTCGTGCAACGCCGGGTACACTTTCGTCGGCCCTTGCAGTGTCCCTTGCGTCTCGCCGTCGGGAGCGAACATGCCCGCCGTAATACAGTTCGGCACCGATGCTTGTGGGAATGTGCCTGCTTGCTATCCGGGTAAGCGAAACATTGCTGTTATAATAAATCAGTTGTTTGAATCATAATGATGTGTGTAAAAACCAGATACTTTAGAGAAAATGGTGCTTGTGTGCAGCACCCCGTCAATAGCTGTTTTAGGCACACTAAGCAAAACATATAACTTATTTTTAAAATAGACTTAAAAATCCAGATGATCTGGATTATTTATATTTTACGTGGCCCGTGGACACGCCCAGCTCTAGGAACGTTTGAGTCCTATGGGTTGGTAACCTCAAAACGGTCACAGTTGCTCTTTTCCCGAATGCAGCATGGCCAACTTTGGATATCCATGCTCGCTCCATTTTTAGCCCCTTTCTACTTCGGTGCTTCGAATCCTCCAAATTTTGGCGCCGTGCCAGGTTACTACGGCTGCGATGGTTGTGTAATCTACAATCCCGAATGTGCTTCGCAACCTGCATCACTCAGCGGAATCAGCAGTACTGTAAGCTACGCTGCATTTTGTGGTTTTCAAGACACAGTTTATGACAGTGACCGCTACGGTGGGAGAAACCACAGAGATTTTTCTCGTGGCGCTCAATATTTCTCTTCAGTAGAGTGTTTTGACTTCATACATTATCGTGCTCTACGTCCACATAGCATCCCGAACTTGCTGTCGAAAGACAAAGATAAAACTTGAGCCTCATGCGAATTTGGTTTCGAGAAAATTAACCATGAGGACTTTGTTATAAAAATTTATTGCCAATGTTAGCAAGTTAATGTTTTGCGCGAAACAGGCCAGTACACTATAACTGAAAGGAAACTGGCCACTGTAAAAAGCATGCAGTCGAATACTTCCACTCTACCGTAAGTAGACGCACAGAGCTGTCGACAACGAACGCTACAAAGTTAAGTTTTACTAGTTTCCCTGAAGGCTAATAGAATTGGAAGTGTGCACACAACAGCGCGATGAAGGCCAAAACCATTGTAAGCGGCTTTCAGGCATAACTTCTGGCTGCCTAAACGGATTTGGCTGGAATTTTGTGTGTGCGATCTTGGCATATAGTATAGAGTCCGTCAAAAGTCGGCAAGGTTACGGTAGTACATGTTGACCAACACATGATCTATGCAGTCTAAATATCAAGTTGCGCTGCCGTAACCTTGCCGAGTTTTGACGGACTTTTTAGTATAAAATTCGCAGTCGTAGGATCTTAAACGTACACCACACTGCCACACAACGTCGGTCCGTCCGACTTGTTTGTATGGCCGGCACACTTTTGCAATTTCACCGCTTCGTTCTCTGCCCTTTCTAGACAGACACCACGCTCGCCGATTGCGCGCTAATTTGTTCGCAAAACACGAATTGCTTCCTTTTCGAAATCAGCGCCACTCTGTGCAGCGTATACGGCTGGGCACCGAGTAACGCAGTGGTGCTCAATTGTCCGCTGT
Organism: Prismatolaimus dolichurus; assembly: GCA_034691745.1. NCBI lineage: Eukaryota > Metazoa > Nematoda > Enoplea > Triplonchida > Prismatolaimidae > Prismatolaimus > Prismatolaimus dolichurus. Next base: position 3,038 of record JAQGBB010002307.1, on the reverse strand, counting down.
TTAGTGGACTTGACGCGTACATGAAATGTGAGTAGTTAGCAAATGCCCATCCACGAACATGATGGGTGGAGGACGGTCATCACAAGCAACTAAAGCCAACAGTCAACTTTTCCTTTAAAGCTAGCTGCGCCGTTCCAACAGTCTCAAATGGCCAAGCAAGTTGCTCGAATACACCGTGCTGGTTCGGTAGTACCATTTCGTATTCGTGCAATTCCGGGTACGTTGAGTGGCGTGAGCAGTACGACGTGCAATGCACCGCAGGCATCCAACACGGCGGCGACGTTGAACGATCCAGTTCCAACCTGTAACTGAGACGATGGCAGGTAAATTGAAACACATTGACTGACCCGACAATTATTTTTATCTAACTGACTCAAACGACAACTTGAAACTCGTGCTTTTTCACTTTTTTATATATTGGCAGGACGACATTCGCTTGAACGACCGCTCTAAGCAAGAAACGCTACTTGACGCCGTCAGTATTGGCGCTTTCTTTTCCGCCAACAATGCGTAAATGTACTTTGTGCTAAACAAGCATTTGGGTGTACAATCACTTCTCCCCATTTCGTTCCCCCCCCCCCCAAATACCGTAATTCGTCGTACAATTTCTCGCTTAGTGATATATAGTATATTATGTATACACTATATATGATATATGGTACACGGTATAATATATGTTACATTACGCTTTTGACATATAGATAGAATATGCATAATATATGATATGTTGTATATATGTGTATGATATGATAAAATGGTATGTTGTGATATATGTATGATTATGTATATACGAAGATTTTCTAATTATGTGAAAATTTACGGTATCATTTTTGTGGGGGGAAGCTATCTTGGGGAGGAAACCGAAGTGGGGGGAACGATTGTAATTCAGCATTTTGGGTCGCGTACTGTTATGTCTGGCCGCGCTTTCGCCAACTGTTGTATTTTCAAGGCGTCTTGTTATTTTTACTTAACAAAAGCGTCAACTGCAGTGATAGGACTTGCTGTTCAGCATTTGCTGCTGACGTCGATTATTTGACGATGTATAGTATTTATCTCAGACTACTAGTATAGCTTTGAAGCAGGCTCAGTTTCTATGGTTCCGATCGAAACGCAGAATTCTGATTCGAATGCGTTCAAAATAAATTTCCAATGTCAATGGTCGGGTCCGAAGTAGTGGCTGCACTGATAGCTGCGTTTTACTTCCGGACTAGGCACCCTGTAGTATGCAAACGATTGATTCAGAAGCTAACATCGCCTTTATTTAAAGCGATGAAAAAGCAGTAAAGAAATCAGAAGACATAGCCGATTCACCAACTCGAACGACACCGAAAAAAGAGACAGCGTAAGAAAAACAGTGTACAGTGGGAAACACGAGGATACAAAACCTACTTCTGTTAGCGTTGAATAGTAAGTGAAACGTTGTATCTATTACCAGCATTACTGGAAATGAGGCATTTCTAGAAACGCCTGAAGTTCTGGCAGGCATTGTCGGAAGTACGTGGCCAAATTTACTATTTTCTTCGTTATCTTCCGACTTGGATATCATCTTAATATAGAGCTGATAGCGGATGTTAATCAAGCACACTTGAGCTTATACTCACAGCTAAAGGATAATCGATTGAAAGCTAAACTAATTTCATGTTTAAATACATTTTTTCGGCAATGCCTGCCAGAACCTCGGGAGTTTCTAGAAATGCCTGGTCTCCAGTAATGCCGGTAACATATCCACTAAGCATACGCAGACGTCTTTGCGCAACTCCTCGTAACAATATACAGCACACAAAAAACATTGAATTAGCTTACCACATACGTACTTGCAACACTGAAGACTACACATACATATGCACACTAATAAATGTGGAAAACACGAAACGTAACGCCTTCCTACTTTAGACACACAACACAATAACGTTCCAACTTACCGTAACCCGTCGTAATTAACAAGGAAAACCATCAAGAACTACTAGTTCCTTCGCATGATCGAAACTCGCACGGTAACTCCAGCCACAAATCAGTCAACGCTCAGGAGTCTTACTGTCGCACCGCACCTCTACATAGAAGCTTGCTCGCATAGCTAATGAACGTCTCACGTAAAGAACGGTCGATAGCCAAGAACAACCTGCGCGTAGCCGAACGACTCCATCGGCATCGCCTGATCTTTTCGCTCGATGCGGGCTCGAAAATGCGCGAGACGCCGTGCAAGAAACGGGCACACCTCAGCAAAGCTTCCACCTGCGCCGTTCTCAAAGTAGGCTTTCGCCACGCGCGTGAGCTCGTCTAGCACGCGCATCGCCGCATCGAACTTCGCGCACTCAAGAAGCGCGTGAACGAGCTGCGTCGCGTGCCGAATCGAAGCTAGAAAACAAACGCCATCGCTGCGTCGCACAAGGAAGCGAATCCTCACCGTGATCGTCGATCGGAATGCACATCTGGAACGTCGCATTCGCCTGAAGAAGTCGCTCGGAACGTAGCGAAGTGTCGATCGTCGCATTGAACGCGAAGCGCTGATGAAGTGCGAGCGCGTAAAAGACATTGCACGAGGGCATCGTCCGCGCCATCTCGTTGAGGAGAACGTCGAGAAACAGCTCGACGTCGAGCGGCGGCGCTGTAGGATCACTCGCGAATGCGACGAGACTCATCAGTGCGAGCGGATAATCAACGTTGTTCAACGACTTGCACGCCGGGCAGCTGACGGGGTTACGGTAGCTCTCGTAGTACTGCCAGTCGGGTAGACCGACGGCGAGCAACCAGTCGAGAACGTGTTGCGCGAAATCGCCGAAGAGGTCGTGAAGTGCGGTCGTCGCGAGGTCGGACAGCGAACGGAAGCGCGCGTCGGCTGCGTGTCGAAACGACGCGTCGTCGAGAGGAATCGTCGCTCCGCACGACGTCTCGGAGCATCGAATCGCCGAGAGGAGTGCATCGCAGTCGGCATCGTCGGTGCATCGCGTGCAAGCGCAATCGATGAAGAATCGTCGTTTCAGATCGCCGCGTCGAACGCCTTTCGAGGCGAGAAGATCGACGCGAGAGATGCGTGTGGT
>JAQGBB010002306.1:0-11184 GCA_034691745.1 Prismatolaimus dolichurus | reverse complement strand
GTGATTCATCTCTCATACGACAGCAGCTATGCAAAGCGTCTCAGTCGAAACTCCAGAGCGTAACGACGCCAGCAAAACTGATCGCGCAAGAACGACAAGATCGACAGAAAACCCACCGACCATACCACTTTCAGAGACAAGAGCTCCACGGTCTGACAAAGATAGAAAAACGTGCGAACAAGCCGAAATACCGGCAGATGACACCCCGGTTCAATCGAAAGCTAGAGAATCGCCGTTCGCCGAAACAAGTGGCGCGGAAACTGCGCTTGACAATGTTGTTGAAAAAAACGAGGAACGCCAACGCTTTGAACTGACGACCAAGCGCCTTTCAACGAATCGGAACGACATACCACCGCGAAAACGAAATTGCGAAGACTGAAAGCTCAGATTCAACAATTGACGACCAGTGCCTCTGCCTCAATCAAACCGAGTAGTCTTCCCGCTATCAATCGTTTCCGAAGGCTTCCGACGGCTTTTTGCCAGACGGCCCTCGAAACGCCGATTCACGGGCCCGCGTTTCTCGCTATTAGCTCATTCCTGCTTCTCAGACTTCTTTGTATATCCATTCTCATCGTCTTTGTCTGCTTAACGTCTTCAGAAGTTACGCAGACGTTTCGCGATTTCGAAACCGAGCCGGCGCTTGTCGAAACGAGCATTAGCTACAAGCGCTTCTTCAATTTTACGAACGTGACGTCGATTTGCTTCGGAGCTGACATCGAAGATCTAAACCCGGAGCGCGGTAGGAAGCCAATCGTCGACTACAGTGCAGTCGATCTCACCAGCTGGACCTCGTTGGACGAGTCGATTCTCCCCGAAGGCAATGATGTAGGAAAATTGCTTTATCTCTTTCTCGCGACGGTGGGAAAAGTTGTGCTCGCTGAGCACAGGCTGCTCCACGTTCACTGCGCACTTGCCCTCGACAATCCCGATAACAATACCTTGCAAGCGATGCGACGCGACGTGAAAGCGCAGAGCGATTATCTCAAAAGCGCTTGTCTCTCACGGACGCCTTTCGATTTTGGAACGCTACGAACATTAGCGCCGTTTTTTGCACGGTTGCCGTACTTCTGTGCCTGAACGCGAAGCCACGGCTCCAGTTCGCTGCGCGTCACGCGACGTACGTCAAGCTGTGCCGAAAGGCAAACGTTGTCATCGATTTTCACCTAAATCAGCCATGCTCAGTTCCCATCGAATCTGATGCACAAGCGTTCACAAGGCTTTCGATCGAGTTTCGCTTTCCGACTGGTCTAACAAGGGCGAGTAGAAGGCGTCCACACTGGGTGTCAATCTCTGTTGATCGTCGCCTCGGCGGACCAAAAATGGCACTATTTACGTTTCCATATGGTTTCTGCTACCGCGTGCAGCTCGACTGATCCTCACAAGACGGCTGCATTACGCAGTACTCTAGCTTTCGACGTTCGAGGGTGACAAGTGGACTCACGAGCAAGTATAAAGTCTTTCTCACGTGACGGAAAGTGGCCTTGTTTGGAGCCGTCGGAAAGGCCGGAGCCGAAGAGAATTTGTTACGACCGGTGCGTTGCAGCACGCATCAAGGGCATGTGCGGTTGCCATACCACTTCAAGGTTCTGTGGCCTAGACCAAGCCCGGAATTGCAAGACAGAGAGAGAGAGATTGATGGAGACGCAGATGGCTACCTTCAATGCTATGAGAAACTATATTTGATCACCGACGCCGATGTTGTTTGCGTTAAACGCTGCGAAGAGGTCTACTGTGAGCAAATGTCCATCCATAAATTCGATAAAGCGCCGCTGGCGATGACGGATTACGACTACGCGAACAGCTCCGATGTCACCTCGCGGATGAAGATGGAAAACTTGGGGAAATCCTACTTCATACAATTTCGAGACTATCGCGCGATGAACGCAACGAATTTGGTCTCTATCTTCGGTGGAACACTGGGTTCGTGCATCACGTTAAAGGTTGAAGAAATTGAAAAAAATTTATATTTGCCTTTAGGAATCTGGATCGGAGCATCATTTATTGCATGCCTTCACTTCAGTCAACATCGCTATGAGGCCATGCATTTATGACGTCACGGTTTTAGGGTGGGGGCAGGGGGTGCGGCCGAAAGTGATTTTATGTGTTTTAAGTATCCAAAAACCCGTGACGTAGACAAGGGGAAGGGTCAGAAAATTCGAATTTTTACGTGACGTTTTAAATGTATGAGCTCACTGCAACCATAGCATATGTTTTTCAAATCTTTTGTCTGCAACAAACGATGCATCAATTTCTTATCTAGAAAATTTTCTAAGTTTCGGTCACGCACTAAAATTAGTTATTTAGTGTTTCGCGAAAAATCACAAATTAACGAATAACTTTTAATTGTAATTTAACTTTGCAATTGAAATTTTTAATTTTTGTTTATTAATTTTAAATGGTTACAACAGTTTTATTTTTTTTTTTTAATTTTTCCACTTTGAATAGTACTACTTTATATTTAGCTGTGACTATTTTGTGGACTACTGTGTGCCTTCTCGTCCACCGTACATCAGAAAGTAAGTCATCGGATGTTGTTAGCTTCTCAAACGGCGATTCCACAGTCGAAAATGATGTTTCCAATCATACTCTATGTTTTCACTTCTTTCCCTCAAACTTTTGGCTCTCGGCACGGGCAATCGAGTGGCTTGCGCTGCTATGTGTAACCGTCTGCTGGGCCTTTTTACTCTTCGAATCTTCACTAATAATCGAGTCTTACCGTGGTGAACAGACCGTCTTTCAAATTGGTTTTACGCCTATTCAACCAGACGCCCCACAGCCAACTGTGTGCTTCGAAATCGGCCAGCCAGAAGACTCCGCGACGAGCGCTGCAGATGTGTGCTTCACATTTACGGGTTTTAGACGAGTCATCGCAGATTACGCATGTTTGGGCATGCTAATGAGACACGAACAACGTGTTTTCTTTTCACCGAACGCAAGCTTGGCTGAATCGGACAGATCACGTAACATCGGACTGTCGTCGTGCGCGAAACGTTTTGAGTGCGCAGAAGCGGAAGACGCAGAGAACCTGGTTACGACCACCAGCCAGAAAATATGCCGTGCAATGCAGTTATTTGCCTTTGCGAACTTCAACCAGTTTTCGCCAGAGTCAAGCATAAATCTTAACATTTGCGATTAGCTCGATAACTTTCGATGGCTCGGTCCTTACGCTCCGTTTAGCCCCGACTCGATCTGCTTCGCGCTTCCCGCGCATGTGTGGGATGACGGCGTCGACGCGGCGATCGTCTTGCGGCGATTTCCAGCAGCGCTTTTCGGGCGTTCGAATGGCACGGCGGACATTCTTCACGTCGACGGGAACGGCGGTGAGACCTATCTGCGGGGCCCGACCAAGGACACAGAAGCTGCTCTCGTTCTTCGTCAGGAATCGTACTTTTGGACCCATTTCGGTGCCTCAGAAGCCCATAAGAGAGCGAATTTGAGGCGCCAGCCCTGTTTTGACGACAATTCGCAATTCAAGTGCGAACGAGGTTGTCGCGACGCCTTTCTGATTCGTATGTGTAACTACACATCCGTCTCGTACGGTAACGCGCTGGCGACGTTGACCGCTGTTCGGCGTGGATTAAACGCTAGCACAATAGAGTGTGTGGGCAAACATGCTGAAGCAGGAGAGCGTCGTGCTGACATCGCACAGTGCGTTGAAGCGTGCAAGGCGATTGTGCTTTGCAAGACTTGGTCGCGGTTGCCGCCATTGGAGGAATACCGTCGTCATCGAATTTCGGACTCAACACTGTACATGGTGGCGTTTGGCCAGTCGCGCTACGCTACGATGGTCAGCTCAGAGTCGTTGCTCTATCCGAATGTGGAGTCAATTCTGGCCGTAATCGGAGGGTCAATGAGTAAGCGCTTGATTTCTTTAACTGGACTCGGGCAATAAGCTTGACACTGGTGCTATTAACTATATAAGCACACCTATTTATAAACTTTAAATGCGTTTATGGGACTTTGAGAAAAGCCATTGCCAGCTAAAATTGATTTTTTCACATTTTCTAATTAAAAACTTGTGTTAATTTCAGGTTTCTGGGTCGGTGGCAGCATTTTTGCTGTTTGTCACGTTGTCGTGGTCGTTGCGGATTACTTTGCTCGTCGATGTGTGAATAGAATATAGCAATCACTATTACCGCATTGCTGAAAAGTATATTCCAAATCAGTTACTATGAAGTATGCTGCGCTGCTAGCCAGCCCTAAACATATGCATAGTCAATGGAAGTTGTCATTGCGACTACGCGTTTCTTCAAAGTTAATAGCTAATTTTTCAAAGGCCTTTGCCCGAGACTCATTTTCGCTCGCTTTCAACCAGTATGGAGCGATCGCTTCAGCGTGTCTCACAGCTTGTGAATAGAGAAAGAACGCACTATTCTCTGAGCTACACTCTCGATTGTCAACAGACGCATGACACATGCGCAGATGCGCTGGAAACCGCGCGCTTTACCGTGACTGATTGACAAGAATTGTGCGAGATCGTCGCAAGTTTACGCAAGTTTCTGACGCACGTCAGCGTAGCTGCTTTAGCTTGCAATGAATTGCACTGAGCGTTTTATGCAGACTATTTTCCGAAGGTCCATCAGCAAAATTTGGGGTTCAAAACGTGCGCTTTTATCCATGTTTCTATATCAGTTATCACCAAAATTCATGGGCTCATTTTAAAAATCTGTGGGTCCATGGGCCCCCGGGGACTTCCGCTACGTAAAACACTGGTAACACTACTTCCTGCGATAGAAATTACAAAATGGATATAACATAAAATCGCCTATATTGAAAGCTCACGATTTTACCCACGTTGCTGGTCATTCATAAATACGCAATATTAGATAGAAGGAAAAGGTAACCCATGTACAGGCGGTGGCTTATTTTTGTGTTTTGATTTTATGTCGAAAAATTTGGGCCAACCGCGGAGCCAAGGGAGAAGGATAATGCCCTCTTTACGGCGGGCCGACGGCCCACCGAAAAATGATAAAGAGTACGTACCCCTTGCCATTTAGCCAGTCTGAGAAAAACAAATGTTGAAAATGGTAAGAGATACTACTCACCATTTAGCAAATCTAGGAAAAAGAAATCGTGGCAAATGGTAAGGGGTATCCCTTGCCAAAAACGTCGTTCTATGAATAAAACAAATGGTAAAAAAGTGGTAAGAGTACCTCTTAAGAAAAATCAATTATGGCGAGACAAAAAATTCGAAAAAATTCGAAATGATACGCGAGAAATTGCGAAAGTAACAGAGAAACGCGCTTTCACATTTTTTTAAATTTTCCGGATGGGGGCATAGTCCCGGGACTAAACAACCGGAAGCCTTTCGTTCTCCCCCCCGGACCCTCGCTTTGGGGTTCGCAATCGCTTCCCGCCGAAACAAAATCCTAGCTTCGCAAACGCTTTTGGTCCACTGTCAGTACAACGATGGACCCAGAATAAAGTTCACAGCGCAGAACAACCGTTCAATTAGACAGCGTGCTAAGCGCTCGACCCTCCAGCTAGCTCATCCCCTTCCGCGCCGAAATAGTAATAGCATTTTAGGAAAACGTTAAAGACCCAAAGCTCTAACACGATCGCCAACATAGTGCAGCCCATAAGAAAGACCATCCAGATCATTTCGTACGTCATGTCGCTTTGCGAAATCGCATGCAGAAGCGAAGCAATCGACGCAAGTGCCGCAATCTCACAGAGGACCTGAACAATCGTGTACGGGATCAGACGGCTCGCCCTTCGCTTCCTCGCGCCGTACAGAAGGCAGCTTAGCGTGCCAATATGCACGACAAGGACGAAGATGTTGACGAAGAGCCAGACGGCCATCTTCGCTTGCACGAGTGACCCGTTGAACTTAAACTCGTCAGCCGCCGCATTGTTGCTGGAAGTGACGTTGTAGCTGTAGTCACAGCCCTTGTAGTGCGCTAAATCGACGATCGCAATTATGGTGCCGAAAACGCCGAACGTGATCAACGCGCTGACTAGCTTGAGCACGCTAAGAATCATGGTGCAGACGATGACAGTGCAGCAGCACGCCATTGGCGTCCGACGAGGCGCCACTTGTACGTCGCTATCGGGCAACACGACCGGATCTGCTTCTGCTACAGATGGCTGCACTCCGTCGAAGCTTGCATCCTACAAAAAGTCACAATTTTATTCATTGCGAGTCATCATAATCTTCCAAGCATACGTTGTTTGGCCGTCGCCCGAAGTCGGTTTCCCGTGAAACGGAGAGCATTTCGTGAGCGTCAGATGTGAAATTGGCTCTTAGTCCGACAGAAGTTCGTTGAAAAATGACCGTGATTTCTGCGGCTTATGTTTCGACAGGACAAATAGCGTAAATAATATGCTTGCGTGCGTCATTTTCGTCTGTTATGACGATTCTATGGAACTGGCTTCGTCGAGTTTATTGGTGAAAATAATGTGTTTAAGCTGCTTTGCCTGCGTTTCTATGTAGGCGTTGCTACATTAAGGGTGCACAGGAGAGCGGTAATATGACATGCAGTACAGCGTGGCTTTTAAGTTCCTGGAATCCGGTGCCAGGACATAGAAACGGACACGTGGGAGCAGCAGTGCCCACGTTGCCTCAGTAGACAGCCCCACCGCTTAGCTTCAAAACGCACTCACACTTGATAAAATATGTTACCTCCAGTTTCAGGACGCGGGTTTGGACTGGTCGGACTCCGTATCACAAATTCTCGGTCCCTGTTCCCGACTTACGAAGTGAATATCTGGAATACGCCATGCTTGCTGATGGAGTTGCGGCGATTGTCGCGTTCTTCAATCATCCTCTAAGTGTGCTCATAGAGGGAAAAGTTTTTCAACGCGATGTTGGACGAGCAGGGGTTACCTAGTCGTCAGGGTAAAAGCCGCTTTTTCAACTCCAAACGGGTCAAAAATTGACTTTCGCAATGCTCAGCTTCAAATCACATCGCATAACATCTTGTGGCATAGAAAGCTAGCCTGGTCTTTGCGAGAAAGTACAATTCAGAGTGCATGTAATGGCGCGCACCATTTTTGTCGAAAATCTGCTCCACCTTGCGTTTTTCGACCATGGTTCGCCAACCACCACGTCATGTTGGCTAGGGAGAAGCAGAGCAGTCCACAATTTTTCTCATAATAGCCAAAGAATTGATGCGTAAAGTGTGCGAGTTTGAGACTGTTTTGACTGCAGCAGCGTGAGAAATAATTTTTCGAAAAAGTCGGGGACAGAGACCGAGAATTTGTGATACGGAGCCCGACCAGTCGGAAGCCGCATACTGAAACTAGAGGTGACATATTCTATCAAGTATGAGTGAGTTTTGGAACTGAGCGTTGATGCTGTTTACTGATGCAACTTGGGCACTGCTGCTCGCACGTGTCCTTTTCTATGTCCTGACACCAGATTCCAAGAATTTAAAAGCCGCCCTGTAATTATTAGATACAGCTGCGCCTGTTGCAACGGCACTCAGGCTTCACAACAGACATCCAGCGGCGTAGTAGAGGACGACTGCAAAAAACATCGTGTGAGCTAGAGTTTTCCAAAGGGAAGCGGAAGGGGAATTTTAGTTCTCCAGCTGTTGAACCGCAAGACAGAAACGAAAATCGCCGAAGGAAACACTACACATGATGAGCAAAAGACAGAAATATTTAGATTAAATTTCAAAATTTGCTGCGAAACGACGAAGACTCAATAAACGCTAGCAATATTACATAGTAGGTGACTTTCAATACTAAAAAGTAGTGAGATTTCCAAAAAAATCATAGTCGTATAGAAAATTCACAAATGAATTGAAAAAATTGTTAAGCCATCGTGCAAGAACATCAATGCAAGCGTTGATCCGCTTGTTTAATAGTGGAAAAATTGAAAAAACCCCATAAAAGTAAACTTTTGCTTAAAACACTTCAGTTATTAAAAGCTGCTAAATGTTTATTATGGATAAACCTCTTCAAAAGCTCTTCAAGTTTCTTAAAAACTCATTAAACCTGTCTTTGCACTTGATCTCGGTTTATCTTTGAAAGTGCTGTGAGTTGTAGTTTTTTTTCGCTCTTGACAACTTGCGTTTCATGTATTTTATCTCGATTTTGTCGAACAACAATTTTCGATCGGCTTTCTTTCAATTTTCGCTATCTATTGTTCTATAGATTGATTAGTTGACTGATACACTTTTAATTTCTTTAACTTATTGATTTATTCATTGACGAAGTTCTGTATACTGATTGTTTGCTATTCGTAACAGATGCTGTCGAGTCTACTAGTCGCAGCAACACCGCAATTCCGATTCGTTAGAGAGCGCAATTCAACTCGTCTGCGCCGAGCACCGCACTACATTCTCTGAACAACACACAGAAGTTTCGGAGTTACAACACTGATTGCATGTGCACCTATACACATAAAGAGATGAACACGTGGAGAAAAGTTTTGCGCAACGCCAGTTTTTGGGCAAACGGTGCTCGCTCATCAGAACGATATTTATTCAATAGTTTGAAGCAATTATCCACGCCCGGCGCTTTTCGTCGATCCAGTCTGTGACGCGTTTGCATATCTCCCAACCACACCAATTTTGCTACATGTTTACTCGTTATAACAGCCAACTGGCTGCAAACATCGGTTTCCTCGACATCATTCGAGCCATTCTAAGCTGCTTTATACGACTCATTATCTGCTGTGAACCGGCTACCGACGGCGTCAAAATTGCTGCAAAATACGCACAAATTTTCGAAAATATTCACCAGAATTTTCAACAAAAAAACGAGCCGTTTGTGCTCGCCCGATAACAAGAGTGCTCAAGAAATCAGCCGCATGAGACGTCAGCAAAACGATCTTTTCGATGTGTCAACAAAAAACATTTTTTTATGATTCGGGTGATTTTCAGTACGAAAAAACGCATCGATGATAGCGTAATGGCACAGGACTCACTTTCAAGAACGCGTGTGCTCACTGCCCGTCCTCAAAACTACGTTACCGAAATTCTGCGGAAAAAAACGATCGCGCGACACACCATGAGTGACCTTCGTCGATCAATTACGATTGCACGCATATCTCTTTGATGCAATGACACGCAAAGGAAAGTTGTGGAAAATGATTTTTCCCCGCAGAAAAAAATGACGGAAGAGATGGCAATTTTTGTTCCACGAAGTTAAAAACGTCTTCGTTGTGGTTGGAGAGTCTCTTACAAACTTTTCAGAGTGTTTTAATTTTTCGCCGGGCATGTTCGCGCTTCGACAAGCGATGCCGCGATTGTCGCTCTATGAAACACGCCGTCGGTTTTGTAACGGGGTTTCGTCTGAGCCCACGCACACACGACGAGTTTGTGGCGTCGCCTCTTCTTAATCTGCAATTGCTACACTAGGCTCGCACTTCGTCTGGTGACATGTGAAAAAACCGACACGACGATCGTGTATACGCTATCATTTCGCGCGTCAGTGGCAGCTCAGTGTGCACATTTTTCGTGCGCGCGATCGAGAACGCCTTCAGATTTTTGAGTGACCACGACGACGAAGAAATGGGCGAACTTCTGCGAAGCGAGCAGATGTCGTTTTACCAAGCGTTCTTGCCGACGGAAAGCGCGTATTTCTGCGTTGCCGAACTTGGCGAACTCGGATTGGCTCAATTCAAAGATGTAAGGAGCAGAACGCACTGCAATTTATTGTGCAAATGATTTTGAAACTACAAAAATTTAATATCAAATAAAAAAGTTCAAGTAGATAAAGACTCTTCAGTTATTGATATGTGCACTGTTAGGATATCTAAATTATGCGTCAAAAATTATGCACTCTGCATGACAATTATGCATCAAAATTTAAAAAAAATGTTGCCGGAGGCGAAAAAATTGTCATTTTTTACCATATTTCTCAAACTTTTTTGTTGCAAAGCTATGTCGGCAGAAAGAACGAATGCGTCTCATTGACACAAAGTTTTCATTTCCTTTCCGTTTCCTTGACTCCGGGAAAAAATACATTTTTTTCGTTGTAAAGGGATCGGATTTTTTCTTTCCGACTTCCTTCTAGGACACCTAGGAAAATCACATTTTCCTTCCGGAAAAAAACTTGGAAACGACAGCTGTCTAGATTCTAGAGAAATGGAAATTTCTCATTTTTAGAAAATTTGGAAGATAAGGCGTTATGGAAAATACCTTTTCCTTTTTTGGTAAAAGATGGCCCAAAACATGATCAATTTTCGCGAGAAAAATTTCTAGACGATGCAGGGACGTGGTTTGACATATTTATTTGTGTTTTACGTGATTTAACGTACGACCAAATAAGGGCATTCAATAACCAAATATGGGCACGGAAACTACAGCGCTGAAGGGTTTGACCTTTTAGCATTTGGTAGAATTGTAGAAACTTCAAGGTGCAAACCGAGAGCAAACCTCGGTGGAAATTTGAAACGATATACGATAGGAGGGGACGAGCCCGATCAAAATTTCAAGTAGCTAGTTCACAGCTCTTGAACTCGGGCGACATTGAATTTTAGTCTGCAAAAAGTAATCGGCTGTGAGCGTTTCCAATGCTTCAGCAAGTGGTTACACCTCAATATTGCACCATTTTGTTCGCCAGGGATTTGTAACGAAGTACTTTGAATACCCGTTGCACAAGAACGACGTCGAGAGTTTTAATCAACCTGTCACTTCCGTTCTCGTCTTTAGTAAATTATCACGACCATGTATCTCATAGTATTGGCTTGTGTTTGCAGATGACACCGGAAGTGACTCCATTCCAGCGAAAATTTATAAACGACGTTCGCCGTTGCGACGAGATCGACCGGAGATTGCGTAAGCTGCACCTTTGAGAAGGCGCACGAAGTTCAGCTACTCTCGAGAGCGTTGCAGGGTTTCTTTCGAGCGAAATCTCAATTGCGGACTTGAAGATCGTCGAGAATGACGAGGAAGTGCAAGCGCCAACTCAAAAAGAACTTTTGATGCTTTCGGTAACCCTAGACAACGGGGAGTACTTGGGTCGTTGGCCAAAAGTTAGACATAACGTAGTAAAAAGACAAAACGGACATAACTTTTTGATAGGAAAATTTTCGCGCTGAAAGTGCCTCATTTGACCCTTGACTGCGCGCCCATGCATTTGAACTACAGTCAAATGGTCAGTTTGAAACGGAATTCAAAAATTCAGCACAGCTGTTTCCTAACATAACACTTTTTCTCGAGATACAGGGTTATGTCACAAAACACATCATACGGTAGCCCTCTTGAGGGCGAACGCCACTGGATTGATTGG
>JAQGBB010002305.1:0-11186 GCA_034691745.1 Prismatolaimus dolichurus | reverse complement strand
TGCAGAATACGCGGGATTATTGCAACCGCTACGTCACTTGCACCCGTTTACACATACACGAGAAATAGCCCTTATGTAAAAATTGCAAACGTGTTTATTTATGCTGAAAAGTTTTTGCAAGTTTGCTCGTGCTTTTTTGTCAAACGGCAGGATGCCTTTCGGCTTTGTAGATTTACTTGTTTACATTCCTTTCATAAAGCCGCACCACACTCTGCTCTTTTGTGAACGAGCGCACAAGGGGGCACACAAGCGATAACAAAACGATGTATGCCAAAGAATCCCTCAAGATGGCAAATATCGCGATAAGAAAGTCAAACAATGCTAGCACAACATCTCAAATTTTTGAGCGTTGAAATCGATGCAACATCGGCGTGGATTTCATAGTCTGCCACACGACAAAATCGTCTCAGCTTCAGCCAATAATCTCGTGTACAAAATAAAAATGCGACTTATCTAGATTAACTCACGTGCTTTGTTCAGAAGTGAGTACCCACCTATATTTCTTCAGAAGTGAGTACCCACCTATATTTCTTCAGAAGTGAGTACCCAACCAATATTTCTCACTCACTTCTGAACAAACCGCGTGAGTTAATCCAGACAAGAGCCCGACTAATAAAAGTGCATCTCAAAGTGGTCCGTACACTTGCGTTGGGGTTCGACCTGCAAACTGAAGTGGTACCCATTGCCGTCTGGTAACGTTTCTTCAATACATTCTCTAAATAGAAATTTTTCAACAATCGACAAAGAAGGTTGTTTGTCAAAGCGCGTTAGCTTTACAATGCTTTCGTTATCTCTCTTTTTGGGCAAATGACGTATTGTGCAACGTTGCGACGCTGATGGCTGAACATGATTTGAAGCTCGGTGCTGACGTGGAGCTTGTGACGTGGCCAAATAAGCGCCCTTCATTTCGCTCTTCGTCACTTCGATTGCTAGCAACGGTTGACTATACTCTTAGTATGGCGGCGCTCAACTCGATGGAATTGGAAAAGCGTTTTTGTCTATCTCAGCGTCCTCTTCAGGACTGCGTTAACGTTCGAACGTACGAACACGTTGTCGAAATCATTAGCGGTGAGATCACTGATCGCGATCGCAATGATTGTGGCCACCGCACTACGCTCTTTCTCGACGAAACGAGACGTGTCGTCTGATGTAGCGAAAGTTATCTGGTATAGTACAAAATGGTTGAACGCTGACAAGCTCGTCTGTTTGATCGAGAAGAAGGCAGGATTTCTCAGCTGGCTTTTCAATTTTTTGAACAAAAAACACGCGTCTTCCTTAGTTGTCAAACTTACTGACGAGTTGTCGAGCTATTTCAGTTCCGGTGGACAAATAACTAGCATAAATACGGCAGAAGCGCAACCCTCCATTGCAAGGCGAGCGCTCGAGATGAATTTTGAGGACGTGGTTGATCGCGTTTCTGTTGGGTGCGCCTTGCTTGCATTGAAAAGGAAAGCTGCTATAACGTGGGACGAGCTGGATAGAGTCCTAGAACTAGAATCAACTGTCGGGGAAGCCATGCAACTTTTCTTTCTCGTCAGAGACAATCCTCGAATGCTGCATGATTATCTGAACGTCCTTGAAGAGAATGGTTACCTTTCTCTTCGACAGCGAATTGAGAGCATAAATAACAAACTTAGTCGAGACGCCGAGAGTGAACCCGTTTGGTGCGAACAGGCGGAGCCATTTCACTTTGACGAAACCTTGTTAGATGAAATTGTCCTTTCGAAGCATCTGCATCTGTTGCACACTTTTCAACTTCACGTTGACGACTACATTTTTCACCTGTGCTGCGAGCACGTCATAAAGTTCGATGATGCTCACTACCTGCTACGTTTCGATGATACAACGACAAAGGCGGCTGCACTCTTTGATTTGATGCTCGACAGTAAGCACTATCACGCAGCTCTCGTTCGCATTCTCGCGGAATCGAAAGAGCTCTTTATCGCAACGGAACTGGCAGAGTCTTTTGACGGTAGAGAAGGTAGCAGGTTTAGGAAGATCGTTCACGATGTTCAGACTACGGAGAACCACGTTGTGCAAAAGTGTGGCGCTATTATTGAGAAGCAATCGTGGAAGATTGCAAAGTTTCTGGCAACAAAAATGCACGAGGGAACAGAGTACTTAATTCACATGGCCCTTGCTGGCGTTTTTAACTCTTCAGAAATAGATGCGCTACGGTCGCAAATATTCATTCAGTCGCTTCCGATGAGAAACGCAATTCATATTTTATCGTTAGCAAAGTACAACTTCACGTTTTGGAAGATGCTAATCACAGACTTAAGAGAAACGCCGATCTTCCCGACGCTGGCTGACGACCTGGAGACCGAACTTGAGCTCTACATTTCGTTGGGCGTCGTCGACATAAACATCAATGAGACGGATATCATTGGTGATCAAGGCGCATATGGAATAGTCTACGGCGGAACGTTGCCCAGAACACAAAGAAACGTTGCAGTTAAAGTCTTTCACACAGTGCCGACTGAGTCGGAGGAGGTCGCTATTCGTCACTTGGTGAAGCTTGAGCATTCGAATATCGTTCATTGCATCGCTGCACAAAAGCTTCAAAGCGGCAGCCTCAAGGAACGCTTTTGCCTTATAATGGAGCGAGCCAATATGTCGTTGCATGACGGACTGAAAAGCGGAGTGATGCGTAACAGTCATCGATGGCAGATAGCTATCGACATCGCAAAAGGATTGCAGTATCTTCACCACGAAGCTATCGTTCATCGAGACGTCAAGCCTGACAACGTTCTGTTGTTCAAGGACGACGGCATGTACGTCTCCAAGCTTGGTGATCTTGACTCTGTGCACAAGTTGGAGCACGGACAGATCACGAAAACTTTCAAGGCACACGGCACAGAATTGTACGCCTCGCCGGAGATGTACGCGTATTCCAACCGCGGGCAAGCAAACTACGGTCCGCCGACCGATATCTACAGTTTCGCAGTGACCATGTTCGTTCTTTTCGCGCTCAACGATCCAGATCAGCTGAAGGAAAAGTTTCATCCGTTCGGCGCAAATAACCTGCCGACACGACCCGTCATCGACGATAGCTTCCCCGTGGAAGGACTGAAAGCGCTTTTCACCGAATGCTGGAATCAGGTTAGCGGCGATCGACCCTTGGCCACCGCAGTCGTGGAACAACTTCGGGAACTTCGCGAAACGGAGAGCGTCTTGCAACGCTACAATGACGAGAAGTACATGTAAGCCCAAACGAGGAACGTGTCTAGCAACGCAATAAATAAAGCATTGAGCAGCAGTAAACGCAATCGTATAGGGTAAAGAATCTGGAGCCGTCACAATCTGAATCCGTCCACGCTCGCTTCTGGGAGCTGTAGCGATCGCCAGAGCTGACGCCCAGCAAAAGTCCGGATAGTGAGCGATAGCTACTTCTGTTGGCCACAGTTTGAGCGCTCTGCCGACGCCGGGCGTGCAGTGTGTTTCGAATTGAGGGACTTTGTGTAAAATTTTCTCGATTTTTAGATTTTTTCAGCAAGCTAGCAAACTCGCGCCAGACACTTTCTAGAAAAAAGTTTCACTACAAGTTCGAGATAATCTTGGGAACATGCGATTAGCGCGCGAGAGCGGGTCAAAAAGTGGCTTGAAGGCCCTGGACGAAGGTCCAAAGTTTTGGTCCGTTTCGAATTTGAGGGTTAGCTCAAACTTCATAGCAAGTTCGTGGAAGGGTGAAAAGCTTGAAACTTTCAATAACGGTACAGCCTGCGACAGACGCATTACATGTGCACTTATTCTCACTGTAGTGCGGCTCTTCTTTTTCTTTCCGTAAATT
Organism: Prismatolaimus dolichurus; assembly: GCA_034691745.1. Classification (NCBI taxonomy): domain Eukaryota; kingdom Metazoa; phylum Nematoda; class Enoplea; order Triplonchida; family Prismatolaimidae; genus Prismatolaimus; species Prismatolaimus dolichurus. Next base: position 7,396 of record JAQGBB010002305.1, on the reverse strand, counting down.
TTGGCTTTTCGTCGCTATCGGCATTGTGCTAGAAGTGCCGAAATTTGCTCTTGAAAAATGGTTCAGCAGAGCAAGCTCAGCGGTACCGGAGCTGTGCGAATGACGAACAGTCAGCGGAGGTGAAAGCGCAAAAAGTACGACTACACTAAAGATGAACCTGAGACTGCCGTCAACTGGGTTCGAACTGGTGTGATGACCGACCGGCGGGGGGCGAAGTTCTTTAAAATTCCGCGAATGACAATCCGCGATCGTGTCGGCAACGTGAATCTGAAAAAGCACGGTGGACAGCGCGTCTTTGGCAACGAGGAAGAGGCCGACTTCTCCGACATGATCGAAGCGTTCGTAAGAAGGAAGATGCCGTTAGCCGAGGACCAATTTTTCCTGATCGTGAACAACGTGAGCAAATTTGATAATAGTTAGCGCACTGTTTTGTAAAAATATAATTTTTATTTAAAATATATTTTTAGAGTTTTTGCATTCTGACAACGAGCGCGCGAAAAAAGAAAGTCTACTCGTTATACTGAAAAATCCCCTAATTCCCAGTCTCCCCACCGCTCCCTCCCCCCGTCCATCCAATTTTCCGAGCCGATAAAACTTAGAGAATAGTGTTAGCACTTGCCCACGATAGGTAGCAACTTGCCAATGGTAGCCACCAAATTGTATTGTTGTTTTTTTTACAGGAGACTGAGGAAAACATATTAAAGTGGCAAATCGCGACCTCCTTTTTCTCTCCTGTTTCAAAAAGTTATGTGCTCGTGTTTTTTTGTCCAACGACAGGATGCCTTCTCGGCTTTCCCGATTTACTTGGTGAGAGTCCTTTTTGGAATAACCCGACTTTGGGCTCATTATCATAGATATGATTGATGTATAGGGTTTGGGTAGAAAAATCTTTTACAGAGCTATCGTTGGCGGTTAGGAAGCTGCAACGGTTTTCCTCCTAGCTCATCTTAAACTGGAGTTATGAATTCATGAAATTTTGTGATTTAAATCGCAAATTTAAAAAAAAATTGCTATATTTGGACCTGCAAAAAATTTATTATTTTTTTTTATATTTCATTTTAAATATTTTAGTATGGGCAAACTTATTTATTTTATTCTTTTAAAATCTCGTTTGAATCTCTTTCAAATTGTCAATTTTTTAGATTTTTAGTCGCTCAAGTCGTACTTCAGCGCCGCAAAGGGGACGTTCTATTTCGAAACAAATGGTGAGACGATCACGAAAGAGGTCCTGCCGTTGCTTCTCTCGCGCGTCTGGCAGAAGGCGTTCACCGGCACAAACGTGCTGAACGGCTTCTACGCGTGCGGCATTTTCCCGCTGAATCGCGACGTTACGATGAACGGCGGTAAGCTGGGCGTTCTCAGCCCGGCGCAGCTCATAACAGAACACTTTGAGCGAAGCGTCGCGAAAGTGGTGGCAGCAGCGACCAAGACCACCGGCGATGCCACCGCCGATGCGATCGCCGCGGGCGCTAACACCGCCGATGCGAAGGACACCGCCGCCTTGAAGCGCTCTTCACCGACGCCGATGTTGAGCTTCTGAGCGGCGTACCGGCTTCTGGAACGCCGATGACGGTGATGACGTTGGGGGAGAATCGGCGACCATCGTCGACGTTGCGGAGGTGGCTACGTCGCCAGGCGACGACACGTCGTCAACGTCGGCTCCGATCACCACCAATGTGACGTTCAAGTTCATCGAGCTTCTCGTTGCCGTTATCGACTCGCATCTCGCGAAAATGCACGAAAGGCGGCACAGCCGGGGACGGGGCGAAAACGTGTTCGCCGAGTCGACGGCGCTTGCGTGAACGAGGCCAATTCGCGGCAGCAGCTCGCCGCGGAGGGACGCCTCACTGCCAAGAAGGCGGCGCGCAAAGCCGATCGAGAGCGTCGACGTGCCGCCCGCGCCACGAATCCGACTCGTCGTCGAGCGCCGCTCACTGAAGCAGGCGCAAACATTAAGGACGGTGGTGGCGACGACGCGCCGTTTACCGATCGAATCTCACCGCCGCAGGCGAAGCGGCGGCGACGTGCAGCTGCTGACGGCAAGAAAGAGTCTAGTCAGGCCGTTTAGTCAGTTTTGTTCCAAGTTTGCTCAGTTTTCGTGACTTTTGAATTGTTTGTATTCGTTCTTCATCGTGCTTTGCCAGTTTTTTGCGTGCATTTTTGGTGCGAATATTGAGATAGAAATGGTTAAACTCAAACAATTTTGTGGATGCGTGTGTGTGCATCACATTGCAACTGTTCGTTCGTTTTTTCTTCTTCTTGTTTGGGCTTAAGGTTTAATTGTAGAAATGCCCATTTGGTTTCGTTTGTTTTGATAAATTCTTTTTTCCTTCATTTCAGCAGCACTTTGTTCAAAAGCGGCATACCATGAGAAGCACATAGAGAAAGAATAGCGAACATAGTTGAGTGACAGGCCAGGAAATTTAGGAAAGTCTAGTGTGAGTGAGCTGCATGCCACGGGGACGGGAAGCGCTGGGGGTCATCCACATTCTATGTGAAATAAAAAAACCCGATTTTTACCCCTCCCCACGCCCCGCAGTAAAATTTTGAACCATACGCACCCCCTTCCCCACGATTTTACGTAAAATTGTTCCCGAGCTAAATTAATGTATGTTTACAAACAAGGTTCCTACACTTTCGCCTGCGTCGGCAAACCGAAAAAATCTTTGAACTTCCGACGAAATCATAAGTTGCGACATGTATGAAAACCGTAGGCCACACAATAAACTGACACCACTTTTTTAGGCAATATTTTCCGGATCTTGCCAAAATAATTTTTTTCTGTAAATTAAAAAAAAATTCGTAAAATTTTGGGAAAATAGCACCATCAAATTCTATGTAGAATTTGATCGGGACTCCCACCCTCCTCCCTTGAACTTTGGTAGAATTTTGTAGAATTTTTGGGTACTCCCTACCGCCTCTCCTTTTCGGAACGTAGAATGTGAATGACCCCCTACAACACGTCATGTGGTAAAAAATATTTCATACATGAACGGTCTGCTAGGCCAATTCCGATTTCGATTCAGACGAATTTTTTTAGCACTTCCAATTTCGATTCCGAAACGGAAAAATCCTGATTCCGCGCGCCAGTTGATGGAAACTTTTAGGTTTTAATCATTAGAGGCATGATAACAGCGGAAAATTATTGAAATAAGGTCGCATTTTCTCTTCACAGGGTTTTGAGAAAAAATGTAATTGTTTTTGAAGATTTAAAGGCTTTCCCCACCTTCCTGCTTCCTAAAACTTCGCAGACGAGTAGCTTTCGTTAGTCTTCGTAATTGAAAAAGAATGCAGCTTAAAGTGGTTTGAACTTTTCTCGGCTGGCAGTTGCATCTATCCGAAATTCATCAGGGTGAAGACCGTAAAATTCAGCAAAGAATGAATTTTCATAATTCAGTGCAAAAATCGTCCGAAATAAGCTCAACGAAGATTATCATTGGTCTCACCGTAGCGGTCATCCTTGTTCTAATTTTGACGGCGGAAATTGCTCGTTTCGTCTGCAAGCCAAGACGAAGACGAGGGGAAAATGATGCAACCACTACGGACTAGTGAAAGCGGAGGCAAACATGAAGCTATTCTATAGCAAGCAACTAGAATTGCGTGTCGTTGGCGTTTGGTACCGTTCGCCGTGGCCGCGCGAAACTGGAGAATTTCTAACTTTTCCGGTGGTCATTCAGCTTTTCTGAAGTCTCGCATTTCTCTTTCGGAAATTACTGAAAACCCAGGTCAAACCTAGAAAGCGCAATATAAGGCTTTGGTGCATACTTCGTAGTTCGTGGAGTCTGGTGTAAGCCTTGTTTCAAGTTGAACGTTTCGAATCGTGCTTGGCACATCACGAGGTAAAGTTTCATTATCTGTGATCGCTCAACGCTGCCACAATCCTCATCGTCATCTTGATGTTGACTAATCGCGGAGCCAAAGGAGGAAAAGGGAAGCCCCGCTTCTACAAAAAAAAACTCATTCCAGGGAAATCGAGAAAAAGTGACCCATAATGGTGCTCTGCGCCCAGGCTTCTACCGGGGAGCTCCGCCTCTCGTTCCCCAGCCCAGAGGCCCCGCGGAGTTTAGCGAAGTCTTCTCTTCGTCAAAAAAATCTTGGCCCCGCAGTTGATATGGACAACACTACTTAGACTTTTTCAGAAAAGCCGCACGTGGCTTACCTATCGGACCTCTAGGCATGATTTCAGCAATTACAGAAACACCAATACATCTGCTCGTGTTAGATCCACGCCACAGTTTTAGCCTCAGATGATGAGAAATTACAAAAGAAAAAGTCAATCGACAAAGCCGAAAAGTCATCCTGCCGTTTGACAAAAAATTAGAGCAAAAGTTTTTGAAGCAAGAGAGAAAAGGAGGCCACGCGTTGAAACAAGCTTTAACCTTGGAACCGAGTTATAGAACACCCAAGGGTTTCAATGTCTAGACGCAGAACATACTGTACTATTATCCGCTGGACGTCGGTTAACTTTTTTATCTGGCGAAATTGGGGGCAGGCTGGGGCCGCCCGGGGGATAGGGAACCGCCAGGGGATTGCCATCCGACCAGTAAGCATACTCATTTTTCGCGCTGCGCGCTCCTGGCAGAATGCAAAAATACGTTAGTTACAAAATTTCGTGCAGATGAAATTTTCTTTCGTGATCGCCATAAATTTTATTGACGCTCTCTCGGACGTTTCTACCTCATTTTGGGTGGTCCGTTACGAACGAATCGCTCGCCGATAATGTTCACGACCACGACGCGTTTTATGCTCGCCAATCTCGACTGGTATTCGATCTCCTGTCTTTGTCGGCCGAATTTCATGAAAATCTCCTTCGCGAAAAGAAATAAAATTCTCCTCTTGTTCTTTGCGGCAGGTGCATAATGGCCATCTTTGCGCGAGCTTAGAAAGGTCACTCTGAGGTCAGCCCGCCTAAGATGCTATTCTAAATTACCACTTGCACGCCACATAAAAACAGTGACGGACGACCGACGGCCATATGGTCAAAAACGAAGATGGAACGAGCAAGTTGTGTCAGAAAATCGGCAACATATTGTAATCAGAGAGGAGGCTGCAGTGCGTCAGGTCAGTAAGCATCATCCCTCGTCGTTGTTTTATTATTTTCATCGCGAAAAACGATCGAATATGATCGCGTAATTGCCGCCCGTCTGTCATTGTCGCGGCCTAGTGGAGGGAGGAGACGAAGCTTGTCGTATTGAATAACGCGTCCGGGGAGAGGAGAGCGGCCGCGTGCGCCGTAAGTGCTTACCACCGGTCGGCGTTTAGCTGCCTGATTGTTGTTTATTGTCGCATTGTTTATCGACGGAAGGATACGCTCGGTGAAGGTGCTTCCTCCATTCGATTTGCGGTGTAAAGTTCCTACCTTTTGCGGGTCGATTGTGTACACACAGGAACGTAATGAAAGGTAAGAAGAGAAGAAAATTTTAGTTCTTCGCTGTTAGCTAAAATTCCCAGCCACCGTATTTCAATTTTCCCGTTTTTATTTTTTTGTCAAAATTCTATTTTCTTTTTTCGTTACCTTTTTGCTCAAGTTTTAGTTTTTATTCGGCAAAAAATTATTTTATTTTTGGCAAAATTCTATTTTCTTTTGTCACAACTTTTCTGCTCAAGTTTTAGTTTTTATTCGTCAAATTTTACTTTATTTTTTTTGGACAAATTCAGTGTACGGCGACAATATTTAAATGTTCATTTTTATTTTATTTTCTCTCAAAATTCCGTGTAATTTTCGATTCTAGAAAAAATCTTTTTCAACGCTTTCTTCTCGAAAAGGCTGGATTACGGTAGGATGTGCCATCTTCTCGCCTCCTCTGACAATAAGAATGTCTCTCCATTTCGGCTGTATCCTCCTTTTCGAGTTGTCTTCGGGGAAATTAGATCGGCCTTGCATAACGTTTGCTTTCCTATCGATCTTCTAAGCCAAAAGGCATGCTAATTGTTAAAATTTGTTCGAAACAAAATTCCTCCCGCTTCTCTTCCAGCGGAACTGGGAGGGAAAAATATTAATCCCGAAGAGGAGAACATTAAAAATTAACGCGTTTGGACCTGCGCCGATGTCAGGCGGGAACGGACGGCAATCTATCCGATGACTTTTTATCGATTTGCCTGGAGTTGATCTCCCGACGTCCCGCTCCTCTCCCTGCCGTGCGCGTCGTAATTGAATTCGCGCAAAGCAACAGCCTATGCATGTAGCTAGCTTCGTTTTGCCGTTCGAAGAGAAAGGAGATGTGCGCTAATCCCTAAATGCATGTCGAAAAGGTTGTTCCTCGCATTATTATCTCTTTTCTCTGAAAAACGGATAAAAGGAGAGCGTTTAGAGACGTGGGGTCAAGTAGTCTTCCATCCGGACTGGATTACGGTAGTGGTCTCCTTTTCTCACAGCACGCCGAAGAATGACGACGACGGTGAAGTGCACCGGTTGTGCAGAGCCGATCTTCGATCAGTTCGTCTATAAGGTTCAAGATAGTGACTATCATGCGGCGTGCCTCAAGTGTTCGGAGTGTAGTGCCCGTCTGACGACGAAGTGCTACGCGAGGGAGAACGCCATCTATTGCAAGCACGACTTTTTCAAGTTAGCAAATTTTTTGATGATAATTTTGAATTATTTATTTTATATGTGCTCCGTATTGACTTGCAGAAAATTTGGCACGAAGTGCTCGCAATGCCAGGAGGGAATTCTGCCGCAGGCGGTCGTTCGTCACGCGCAGAATCACGTCTACCATCTTGAGTGCTTCAAGTGTTGCGTCTGCCAGCGCGAGATGGACACTGGCGACGAGTTCTACCTGATGCCCACCGACGGTCGACTCGTGTGCAAGTCCGACTACGATGCAGCTAAGGCGAAAGGTATGACGAGATGAGTTTTTATCTTGATGTCGACCCGAAAACTACATGGAGTTGCTTGCGATTTTTTCAAGACAAAAACAATAACTCATTCAAGTAATTGGCCAATTTCCAATTTTTGCCGGTAATCGAATGGCGAAAAAGACCCTTTGCTGTGTGGCATTGCCAAAGATTGTTACCACAGAAATTTCACGAAAATTGGTAATTGACATGAAAAACCTGGGGACAAAAATTCTAATTTTTTTTCGAGAAAAGCAGGAGCACGACATCGATAATAGGGGATGTGGCCGTAAACGCAGCACTATTGTTTCGTCGGCGGGTGGAGGGACAATGATTACAGTTTGAGTCGCAACCGCAGAACGTTACAAGTCCTATGTTACCGTTCAGTAGGCGCAACCGCAGCACCGTATTCTGTGTGAAATTTCATATCAGACGGTCTATGCCAAATAATCTAAAAGCCTACCAGCAAGCAGAAGCAGTTTTGGAGTGGGTTAGGCTCAAAATAAGTAGCTAAAACAATTGAGACACTAAGAACTATTTTTCGAGATTGTTAAAAACTTTG